>RQTK01000252.1:25377-38431 GCA_003991915.1 Elysia chlorotica
TCGAACATTTACATGACAACAACTTTATAATTAATTTCTTTTCTTTCTTGTTTTCCTACATATTTTGGGGGGCGCGGTGGCCCTGGGGTAGAACATCAGCTTACGACGCAAAAGGACCAAGGTTCGAGAACTGGCGATTTCGAAACCTACTGGTTGAGTAAGTGTAAGTATAATGTGAAAGACTGAGACAGGAATCATGGAATCACAGCCCTATCTAGTGTGTGGCAGCACATAAAATTATCAGACGTAAGTCTTGGAGACCGTCCACAATATAAACTATATAATGCTGATGTTGGACATTATACCAACTCAACTACAATTACTCCTACACTTTTTATGTCTTTTCACGTCTCAAATTTGTGAATTGACGCTAGAATTAAAACAGAAACTTACACTTATGATACTTGATAGACCCCCTTCCCATTCTTTAATCGTCCTAACGGCCCAAGGAAACAAAGCAGAAATATATTGATTAGTGTTTAAGGATTGATTAAACAGAAACAGATAACGTGAGTGGCTATAAATATCATGGGCTATACCAGCCTTTGTCATTTAGGTCTAACTGGGCTATCCCAACATTCAAACTCATTTTGCTTTTTTATAAATGTTGATAACTTTAAGTGTCGACCCTTTTGTAAAAAAAAAAACAAAAAAAAAAACAAAAAAACAAAAAAAAAAAACAACTGTGCATACACCTTTATTCCAAATGTTAATAAGATTTTAAGGCAGGGGTTTAACATAATCCCACTTTCCAATGTCAAAAATAACGCCACAATACTTGACGAAGTTTTCGGACCCGTTTGTTTCTTAATTACGATTGAAACTAGTATTTAATTTCTAAAAAAAATATATTTTGTTGTTGTGGTGTTTTATATATACGTTGTGGGTCCCGCTACGCCAGACACTCTGGTTGTTTTACTTGAGGGAATTCTATGTTTGAGCAGAATATATCACTTTTATGTGCACTGTGCTTATCCTTTTTATTTTCTTTATATAACGTTTCACAATATGAACATATTCCCTCTAGTACATCTGCTTGGGTATTGCCTGTTTTATCTAAAGGTATCTTTCAGTGGACATAAATTACATTATTGTTTTTATTCCGAATTTTTTCTGAAGTCAGAAAAAACCTGATTTCCTTTTCACCTTCCTCTATCCATTTGACACCGGCCCTTATTTGAGCTTCTCTTGTGTTTACTAGCAAACCTATTTCTAGCTCATGTTTTAATGTTATCATTTTGCATAGAATTATAGATTCATTTGCGGGGTCATGTACTATTGATTTTTCAATTTTTATTTTTATCATTTCCCATCTAAAATGTGGGTTACGATCTAAAAAGTGTCTTTAGCTTCGTCAAAATAACTGTTTATCATTATGTATTTTTGAACTTTTAAAAGACTCTTGATTATTTTGTAAATAGAAGGCCCATGTTTTGAATATATTAAAGTCTAATGTTAGTGTCAAATTTAACACTACTTTATGTCATTTTGTCCACCCTTGAAAAAAAAAATTATATAAAAATTTTAAACTTTTTGCTTAACAACTTTTCATCTACCCAAAACTTTTTGAAATACATGTGTGTTTATTTAGTGTCCGATACCGGATTTCTGTCATCAGACCGTATAATTTCATTAACCACTATTTTACTAAATTAATGATATTTCCCTTCAAAGAACGCACTCTCAAGCAGTATAAAAATAAAAAGATACAAATTAAGTCTACTAAATGATATGCAATTGTCTGTCATTACAACAAACAGTATGTGGAGAATTTACTTATCAGCGACCATAATGTTTTCATGTTATCATTTTGCATAGATTCATTTGCTAATGATTTTTCAAGTTCGTGTAGTTTACATTCTTTTTTGTCATGTTCCTCTTTTTTTTTTAACTTCTCATTTTACTACACTTGCAGCTGATTTTTGCAATTCTATTTTTATCATTTCCCATTAAAATGTGGTTTAAGATCTAAAAAGTGTATTTAGCTTCGAAAAGATAAAAGTTTAACATTTCTATGTCTTTTTGAACTTTTAAAAGACTCAGTTTATTTTGTAAAAAGAAGGCCCATGTTTTGAATATATCAAAGTCTAATGTTACTGTCAAATTTAACACTACTTTATGGCATTTTTGTCCAGCCTTGAAAAAAAAAAATATGAAAATAAATGTAAACTTTTTGCTTAATAACTTTTTTTTATCTACACAAAACTTTTTGGGATACATGTGTGTTTATTTAGTGTCCGATCCCGGTTTACTCAACAGACCATATGTTTTAATTAATCACTATTTTACTATACAAATAATTTCATAATTATATCCATTCAAAGAACGCACTCTCAACCAGTATAAAAATAAAAAGATAAAAATTAAGCCTACTAAATTAAATGCAATTGTCTGTCATTACAACAAATAGTATGTGGAGAAGTTACTTATTCAGCGACGATGAATTTTCCAAATGTCCAAGCAAAAGTTTACATAAATAGCAAGCACCGTTTCTTTTCTAAAGTACAGTAAATCTTTATGTTTTTTTTTTTAGAAAGGAAATAGGATATTGGAGACGATTTCTAGGCCTAACTTTCTGGACTGGAAGACAATATAATGGGAAAAATTAATTTTAATCACGTTATCCAAAAACATTTTACTTTAAGAGAGGCACGCAAAAATAACAATACAAAAATAATAAAACGACAACAAATATTAAATTTCTTTTTAAGTCAATATTTATTGCCAAATGATTTGTGTTTGATAAGGGACATTGTATTTAGGCCTACCAGATCAATATTACCTGATAAAAAAAACAAAACAAAACAAAAAAAAAACCGAAAAGATAATTACTTTGGTATAACTATAAATCTACCGTGCATGGAAAGGTGACTTAATTGCAATTTTTTTATCCTAACTTTCTAAAATTTTCACTTAATTTATATTGAATCGATATTCAATTAATGTATATATAAAGTGACACCACATTCTAGTTCTGGTAGTCTGATTGGCTTCCATGTACTATGATGAATTATTTCCCGCTAAGCAATGTACAATTAAAAAAACAAAAAAAACAAAAAAAACAAAAAAAAACCAAAAACAATAAAAAAAAAAAAGATTAAATAACAAGAGATTATTTTATGACATGCAACTTGCTAGTATGATATGTATTTGTACTTTATCATACATTACATTATTTTTTTAAAGCAGCGAATTTATTCATCTCTTACATAAGAATTATTTATTAAATTAAAAAAACAACAAACAAAAACAAAAAAACAATAAAAAATAACAGTACATTCTGGTTTCAGAAAACTACTCGGTACCTGAAAACAACCATGGTATTAAACTGATGATATAATTACTTAATTTTGCTACCTATAACAAGAAAAATGAATAAAGAAAAAAGAAAAAGGGAGGAAGACGAAGAAAAAGAAGGAGAAAAAGAAGAAGAAGAAGAAGAAGAAGAAGAAGAAGAAGAAGAAGAAGAAGAAGAAGAAGAAGAAGAAGAAGATGAAGAAAAAGAAGAAGAAGAAGAAGAAGAAGAAGAAGAAGAAGAAGAAGAAGAAGAAGAAGAAGAAGAAGAAGAAGAAGAAGAAGAAGAAAAAGTAAAAAAAAGAATAAGAAAAAGGAGGAGGAAGAGATTGAAAAAAAAACAACTGAAGAAACACAAAAATTACATAATTAGATGAACTTTTACCCAGAATAAGATATCTACTTGATTGTATAAAATATCTATATGATTGTACCCGATAACCTTCACATATGACTTCTACAGTATATACTAGAACAACAGTTCTTTATGACTGAATATGATAACCTGCAAATATGACTTCTATAGTATATACTAGAACAACATTTCTTAATGACTGAACAATATAACCTTCATATATGACTCCTTTAGTATATACCAGAACAAAATTTCTTAATGACTGAATAAGAAAAACATCACATATGATTTCTATAGTATATAGTAATTAGAACAACATTTCTTTATGACTAAACATGACTACTTTTACATATTTCTATAATATATACTAGAAAAACATTTCTTTATGATTGTAAAGGACAATTCTCAGCTTGAAACCTTGCTTCTTAGGGTAAACAAACGGATAGCAAGAGACCTGTATTTGCAGGAGATTAAAAAAAATAATTTCTGACTTCTTAGACTGAAGAAAATTATGGCTAAAGCATGGACACAAGTTCACAATGATCTATCAAATTCTTCTAAAATTATAATTCACATGCACAGTTCTTTAATTTCATAATGTAGCATGGATCAATTGAATTCTTGTTGTACATTTTTCTATATTATTTTCATGAAGGTGCACTTAAGTTGTTGCATATTCTTTTCATAACATATACATGTAATTCAGTATAAAGTATTATCTGATCCAGTGTAACTGTAAAGATGATTAAAGCTTAAACTGTAGTTGTAATAACAATAATAATAATAATAATAATAATAATAATAATAATAATAATAATAATAATAATAATAATAATAATAATAATAATAATAATAATAATAATAATAATAATAGTAATAATAATAATAATAATAATTAATAATAAGGATAATAATGAAAAAAAATAATCTCAGCAAAAAAACAAACAAATAAAAAACCAAAACCAAAAAAAACAACCAAATAAAAACACAACACACGCAAAAATCATTAAAAGACCCAATATTCAACATAATGACAGAACGTAGGGACTCATTAATTTGTCTCTAAAAGAACCTACACCCTACATGTTGTAATCTATGTAAGGACAGACTGCTAGGTAATCATAACATGAATACTCTTCATTAGTTCATCATTCTCACAATTCAGTTGTTAAGTTGCACCTAAGTGAAATACTTTGCCATCAGAAATAAAACACTATTTTAACAAATATTGATATTGCAAAGGCTGAAAGGCATAACAGATAAACGAAAGACTTGTGATTTTGATACATTTAGCAAGAGAAGCATTTAGTTTTTTTCCGTTAATTTCACCTACATGTGAAACTGAAATAGATGGCGATGTTTTTAAACCAATAATATCACATGAGTATAAACACTTTAAATGCATAAAATATTTTTACGTTAGATTTTAAGCATTTGGAAACGAAAGTGTCAGTTAAAATAGTTTGTAAAATTAAGAGAATTGCTATTCATTTATAATACATGCATACATTCACACCATTTGTAAGACAATTTCATATTTTGACTTTTAAAGTTTTGATCTGTCTCATTTGACTGAATACGTGTGACGTCACTTCAAAACAAAACTAACAACATATAAATAGCAGATTTATTTACAGATTCAACAGAGAAAAAGCATTCTTTAATTTTGAAACCATACAAAAAATTATGTATAATTATGCAAGAGGCTGTACTCTTTTCTTTTTTGGGACTTAAATTCACTAAACTAAAGGTACATATAAATCAAATGAACATCCTTTCAAAGAAACAACAAACAAAAAACAAACAAAAAAACATTAATTTATTTTGTCGAAAAAAAAACAAAAAAAAAAAAAAACAGAAAGGAAACACAACCATCCGATGAAAAAAAAAATATCAAAGGATTGTTAAAAACATTCAATATATTCAATTTTTTTTTCTTGAATCCATCATAAAAAAAAAATATCGAAGATTAGGATATCAAACAAAGGTAAATCATGACACAAAAAAAAATAAAAAAAAAATGAAATGGCACATACTGAACAATGTAAATGGTAGGGAAGAATGTATAAAAAAAATTTGGTTGGAAATATTGAATAACAGTAAAAGAAACTGAAATGAAACCAGTTTGACACATTCAGATCTCAAAATACATTGTATTGAATTTTGTTTATAGACAAAGTTAGAACGTTAGAAGGCAAAGGAGAACATATTTTGTGGGTATCAAATTCATTTTGATGAAATTTGGAGACATGATTGTGAAGGCTTAAAACTATTGCTAATTTTCGTTTCAACAAAATCACATTTAAGTTTGGTTCATCAGGCATGTAAATGATAGATGAACATCTCACACACTTTATAAATAGATTCACTGGGTACCAGAAAAACATCATTTTTATTTTCGCCAACTGTTTATTTCCAAAGGCAAACTGGCAATTTAGATCTTTTTTACTATGTATTTAGATAACAAGTGGAAAGTCCAGAGGATGAACAACAACAAAAGAAAATTCTACATTTTCCCTTGAATTTTAAAACTTTAAGTCTACAGTAAAATACGCTTTAGATAGATCTCTAGACGACAGCCTCAACGTTTATCTCATCCCAAAATAAATATTAAACAGTAACTGTGAAGATTATACAGCGTTTATCCAAATCAGATTTCACAGTGATGTATATTTTCCAAATTTGTCCTAGTAAATATGTACGAGGTAAACCATTTTTCATGGGTTAAAGGAATAAAATATGGCAATTAATTACCTTAGGTTTAGTATAGTATTTTTTCATTCGTTTCTAAACAGTTTTCAAATTGTGACATTGTCCATATGTCGGTTGAACCCTACAATGAAAAATTTCAAATTGCGGACAATTGCTACCCAATCTAAAATTCAATACACGAGTAGGAAAAAAAGAAAATGTAGAAAAAATAATAAGAACAGTCAATAAATCATTGACATTCACTATAGCTATGAAACACCACACCTCAATAACAAAGGCACTGATTTCATTAGTTTGAAAAACAGTTTCTTAAGATTTTGCTTCTGCTCACTTCTGTAAAAGTGAATTGTTTTTCAATAGAAAAACAAATTGAAATTCATTAAGCTTATAGGTAAAAGAGTTTTTTTTTAAAACCAAACAACTCTATTTGTGTTAAATCAATTTATCTCTTAATCAGTTCACTCTATGTATAATAAATAATTATGTAGTTATTGCTTTCTACATAACAGAAAAAAAAAATGTTCATTTCCAAAATTAATTAGGGTTCAATGGTTGAAATGGTTCAGGCAGCATTATTTTTTTTTACCTCACATCTTTTGACACATAAAGTTCAGGAACTAAAAAATCAAAAAAATCTTAGGAAGTATCAACCCCTAATGCAGTGATCATAGCCTCTTCAGTACTATAACAATACAGCAGCGTATGGTACCAAAAAAGAAATTCTTATTTCTAAACCTGCCATTATTGATGATTTTTCATTGATATGCATAAAAGATACAAGATCTTATCAGTGATGATAATGCTGTAAGGTGAAGAAAAATTGGTACCCAGGACAAAATTGTCGGTGTTTGCCGATCCCCAGAAGCTTTTGATCACCGATTCACGGATTATAATGTAACTTAGTGGGAATTGGGATCACCCAGAACCTTTCTAACGCATTCAGTTTCTCCCTTGACCCAATAATTATCACCTGGCAACAAGAAACGCTTAGGTCTTGAATCAGACTAGTCAGCAGCCACTCCACTTAGGATAAAAACAATGAAAGACCTAATCAGAAGACGCGAGTACACAGGCACACAACCAGAAGAAAATCACAAGAGCAGCATGGTCTGGAAACTATCAAAGCTGTCGTAGTCGACATTCTGCTGCACCTGGAAGGCGAGATGCCCGAACGTGATGGCCGTGCGGATGTTGTCGATATCGTCATCCATGAGAAGGATCTCGTGTTTCTTCACCGCCACGCTGTGGTCGTTGCTGATTTCTGCCAGCACTGAGGCGATGTGCGCCTCCTTGCCCTTGAACTGGGGCGGCCAGACCCCGCTAGAACCCTCCGTCTGGTCAGAGCCAGGCGCGTCGTCTTTGGCTGCAGCGGCCGCCCTCTGCTTCTGGAGAAACTCTGTCGTGCTAGCCTGCACATAGATCTCTTTTGCCACCCTGGTAGGTATAAAAAAAAGTGTGGGATATTCAAAGAGAAATTATTGTCTTTCCTATGCCATATAATGCATTACAATAAACTGCACGTAGATCTCTTTTGCCACCCTGTTAGGTATAAAAAGAAGTATGGGGATATTTAAAGAGAAATTATTGACTTTTCTATACCATTTAATGCATTACACTAAACAAATACACACTTATCTAGTCTTCTCTGTGTCTTTCCTTTAAACAATTTTAAAATTCCAGTACAGCGAATGTTTATTCATCTTCGTTTTCTGTGTATATAATCGTGTTTCAACCCATTCTGTGCATATTGTTGTCATGTGCTTGTGAGTTGAATCTGTTTCACTCCATTTAAGTTTGTGTGTCTGATATATCAGCTTTGATAGAAACTTGGAAAATAATTACATTTTTTTTTTAATTTAAAGAAATTATAGAAGACAAATAAAATATTTCAAGAAATACTCTAGCTTTTCATTTTCAGTTCAATGATTAAAAAAACAACAACCATTCCTAAAAATGCCTCAATATTCTCACGTCACTTGGATTTTGTTATATATACTTAAGGTGTTAGTAAAATTGTACACAATCTATGTGAAAAATCTTTTAAATCATAATATAAAAAAAGAGATCCCAAGCAAAAAATGTTGGGCACATGAAAGTGATTTGGGATGGTAATTTAAACATTAGAACTTTATGTGCAACTGCTTTTCTAATCGCTTTGTGTTTCTTTCCTTTTCAAAGATGCTGATACATTATTAATAATAACAGTTAATAATAATAATAATAATAATAATAATAATAAAATAATAATAATAGATAAAAAGAAAAATAATAATGCACTATACATGTATTAATTAACTAAATTCTTATACACAAAACTAAATAAACTTTAGGAACTTTAGTGAAGGGAAATATTGTTGCCTTTAAAAAAAATTTTTTTCATAATTATCGTGCTTTGAGTGGGTGTCTGTATGTGTGTAAATTTACAAATGACAGTTGTGTTTTGTTGTTACTATGCACAGTGCACATTTTGTTTATTGGTGATGAATAAGACAAGAGTACTATACATATATGTTATGGAATAAATGCATCTATAATGGCACTGTCCCAAACCAAATGTCTGAATACGATGAAAACAGTTATTTATAAATAAAAGTCTATATAATATATATATATATATATATATACATAAATTGTGAAATGAAAAACCCGTTTTGGAACACGTTTTCAAGAAACTACTCGGTGAGAACGGCTACCTTCCAATGCTAGCGGTGCTTGTGCGGAAACACGACGGCAGCCTCTAGCAAGTCACGCATGCAGGGCTGCACGTGGCAGGCCAGCTTGTCGACTCCATCGTCCCACACGCCTCTTGAGTGGATGTCGATGAGGGTCTTGTCGAAGTCCATGGCAAGCAGCTTGATGCCTTTCTTGGTGAGGGACGCCGCAAACGAATCCACTTTGCCTCGCTGTTGCTTGGTGGGATTCCTCGTGGATCCACTTGCCATGCCTCTAAATATTGACCTTTTGAAACACATGCACTTAAGAGTATGAAGACGGAAGACAGTCCAAAAGCAGTTGGAAACCCTGTTTCATGGGTTGAACTTATAAATTGTTTAGATTTCCGGGGTGGGGTTGAAGATCTGGCATCTCACTGGTTAATTTCAGCAATATCTTTGTAAAGAAATAAAAAAATGAAGCATTTTTGAATAAAAATGGGAAGAATAAATTAAATGTTAGACTGCACACAAATAGAATCTATAGAGCAAGTCGTAAATCAATAACCAATGCTATCCAAGGAGGGTTTTATTTGAGGGGACAACCAACAACAATTAGATTTAGGCACTCCTTGAGTTTTTGTGTTCCCTAACCTGTGGGCAATCAAATGGGCTTGGTGGGCGGGATTCGATTTACTGTGAAGAGAGAGAGAGAGAGAGAGAGAGAGAGAGAGAGAGAGAGAGAGAGAGAGAAAGAGACAGACAGAGCAAGTGAGTGTGAAAGACAGAAATAGTTTCAATTGCTTAACAGATCAAATTTATGTGCATGTGTGTACGTTGTCCCCACCCCCCTTCCCCACCTGCATTGTACCAGTGTTGAAATAAACAATTGAATACAATCAAATCCCTCCCTGTCTTTTAGAACAAACAAATCATGACAATACAATAACAAAATTTCACAAAAAGACAGGGAGTACAGCTGGCACGTATTTTAATCAATTTTAATAGAAAAAAACCCCACAAGAAATAGACTAGGAGTATTTGATTCAATTTTAATAATCGAATTCCGGCCGCCCACCCATTCGATCTCCCACAGGCCAGGGACCACAAAACTCAAGTCAAGGAGTCCCTAGATAAGTTTTGGTCTTACACTTACACACTAGATACACGCTCTAACAGTGCATCACAAATAAAATCTAGATCTAGATCTAGATCTACATTAAATTTAATTTTGTTGGAATTATCACCTTGTAGAAATAAGGAAATAGATTTCTTCTAGCTAGATTTATAGATCTAGTATTAAAAAGTTTTAGATCTCGAAAAAACAGGATCCAGATTGGACCTGTCTAAATTCTAGATGGAGAACTTCGCCAAATAATGCGTCGATCTAATCTAAAAGATCAAAGCAAATTTATTTGAAAGGGCATGTACCACTTCATGTGTAGATCAATGCTTTTACGTAGATATCATTAGACATGCAAAAGAAACTTTGAATATCATCATTAGACCTCTAGATTAGAGCCTAAGGCTTAGAATTAGATCTACATGTCGGTATCCTGTTGTGCTGTCCTGAATGTTATTCAATTTGTTTATGTTTGGGGCGAGTAAGGAAGAGTCGTGTCCCTTGTGATTAAAACTTTTCCAAAAAGTTTCTCTCCATTCGAAACAAAAGGAAAAGAAACCAACATAATGAGAGAGAGAGAGAGAGAGAGAGAGAGAGAGAGAGAGAGAGAGAGAGAGAGAGAGAGAGAGAGAGGGGGCTTCAAAATTTAACTGCAGTCTTTTCTACATTTCATTTTTTTTTCAAACTATTCTTGTTGCTATATTGACTTCTGTGACTAAGATGACCAACTGATACTAGCTGTACGGGCAAGGACAACAATATGCGATAAAGGCAACAAACAACATTGTTTTATACAGTTGCAGTGAATAACAAGAATAAAACTATTGTATGCCTAGTAGAATGATGTACCCGCGAATACCGACCCACTATGATCACGTTTCGGTTTGACGCCGCTTCTCTGCGGTGTTTCGAGGAGGGCGCGGTCGTCCTGGGGTAGAACATCGACTTTCGACGAAAAAGGGCCAGGTTCGAGTCCTGGCGATTGCGCTCCCTACTGGTTGGGTCGGTGTCAGTATAATGTGACCGGCTGAGACGGGAGTCATGGCATCCCTGCCCTGTCTCGTGTGTGGCAGCACATGAAATTGTCAGACCTTAGTCTTAGAGGCCGTCCACAAAATAGCCTATATAGTGCTGATGGACGTTAAACCAACTCAACAACTCAACAACGCCGTGTTTCGAGCGCCGCGAGATAGACTCTTTCAGTTCACAACATTTCCCGCCTAAGTTTTAGAAGCCGTCATCGTGTAGGATCATCATTGGGATCCTTGGAAAAAGTGAAACTGCAAGATATCTCTTCAATAAAGGATTTCAAAAACAAAAAAACAAACGTTACAAAAAAAAATTACAGTAAAAACATCTCTTGTTTCATGTAGTATCAAATGAGACAGACAGAAGGACGCATAGCAAATATAGGGGGCTAATTTTTTTTCTTTCCATTTTTGTGAAACAATACATTGTATTGTGTACGGTTGTTCTCGTTTATAAATATTCTGACATATAACACGTAGAGCCTACACATATGATTGTCAAAAGGAGACTCACTATCTTCTCAGTGATTTTTAGATGTAGCCTACATATAGTATTAATTTCATCTGAACTAAAATCATAGCTTAGGCGCTTCTTTTTAAGGGGGGAGGGGAGTAGTGTACTGTTAGTAACCCAAGTGGAAAAGAACAAGAATCAAGGTTCATTTCACTTGTCGCCATTCCAATTAAAGATGTCAAAATTATTTATATTTTAATACAAGTATTTTATTATATGTTTTCTTTTTTGTTGTTGTTACTTTGAAAAATTTTCCCTTAGATTTTGCATTTTTTGTCTATGAATTTCTGAGTGTGATAAAATTAGATTAGCAATCCTTGAAATGTTGGTAAATACTATAAAAGGATGATGTTGTATTTATAATGAATATAATGAAGATGATCATGATGTATGAATGATAAATAATTATAATGATGATGATGCTGATGATGATGATGATGATGAACATGCCACCATTGTTGTTGATGACAGGGGTGGTGGATGTGCTGTAAAACCTTATGGCACACTAGGCATGAGATTTGTGGCACCTTGTAAAATTGTCAGATGTTAATCTTAGGACCCTTTGCATAGTGCAGCATTCTTGCTGCTGTTGGACCTTAAGAAACCAACAAAACCGGCAATCACTCACTCATTCATTCTTGAATCAAAACAAAAGAACTATAGAATCATGGGTTATATTTTTTATTCTATAAAGCAAACAGCAGTCCATGCATTGAATTTGAAATGTCGATGTGTACATGGAAATAACAATCAGAAATACAACAAACCCCAAAAAGTTTGTAAAACAAAGACCAAACTAAATAAATCCTAAAAAAAACAACATACTAAAACAGTTAAAATTCAAATGTCATTCCTCTTCCATATTACTTTAGTTTGAGAAATTTCACATGTAGTACTAGGTGACTGATAGGTCTATATATAACTCTTAAACCCAACGTAACTTCAATAATGTATAATGTCCTATCTCATTTATAAAATACTAAAGATTTAGAGTATATTAGAAATGATATAAATCATTATACAACTGAGGTAATAATCAAACAAAAAATAAAATAAATTAAAGCTAGAAACTTAAGAAGTTAAAAAAAAAATTATAACAAAACCAACAAGAAAAAGAAAATGAAGCACAATCTATTCTCAGTTTTCAAGTGATGCTAATGCACAGAAAACTTAATAATGACAGATCTTACTTTGTCACTTGAACACATGATGTTTGTTTCTATACCTGTACATATTCAATGCAGTAGACTCCAGGTAGAACTACTTTGTTATTCCTTATTCACTAAAAATAATTAAAAATATTAAAAATGCCAGTTACATTAAGGATTTCTGAATATCTCTAAATGAAGCATTTTCCATCAAACACTGCCAATTGAC
>RQTK01000252.1:38467-58370 GCA_003991915.1 Elysia chlorotica
ACCCTATCATAAGACACATCTGCAAAAAGTCTGAAGGGAGAAAACTACGGTGGAATGAGCTTAAGATGAGGCTTGTTTAAAATAAAACAACTTTATAGAAACTATTTCAATGAAACCAACTCCATTTTTTTTCTCTCTTGAGTTTACACAATTCTAGTCTCTGTTCAACATATCCTTACGATAAGATAAACTTTTAGGCTGTCCCATTGAGATTTAGTCCAATGCACATATGATTAAATTGTGTGTGTATATATATATCTCACTACTACAAAAACCTGCGGGCTGATAGAATTCAGTTAACCTTTTCACATTGTATGATTTTAAGCCTATTCCTTGTGTGCTCACTATTTAAGTGGAATTTTTTCCCAAAATTTGAAAATTTAAAAGCTTTGTTTTTAAGGTGTACAGATCAATACAAAAAGGTGCTAGCGCAAGAGCATATATCAACCAGCACAACATATGTACGGGGTGATAGAAAAAGGTGAACACACAAGCTCTTCTTAGATCAGATAGCTGGAAATAAGACATAAGTTCATATACGTGCAGCTTCATAAAATCATTAAATTACAAATGTATGCGAACTCGGATTGGGGGGGAATATCTTAGGTGACAAAACAGTACAGTGGGATTTGTTTTGTTTTTCTTCACAACACTCATTCATATTTTTTATACAGGAAGCTCAGCCTCAACATTTACACAATAAAGCTTTGCATGATATCATGTATTTTACAAATTAAAACATCTTTCGAACTAACACATGTACTGTGAAGAAATAAAACAAACAAGCAAACAAAAAGGTGTGGCATTTATCAATTACACTGACATACAACTGCGTAAAAAATTACACAACATTTGTATACTTAGAATGTGTGTGGAATTTGAGTATAACATATTCAGACAATATTCAACAGGGTAAAAAAACAAAACAAAAAAATCCCAACATGGCTGAAGCTATAACGTTTTTTTCTTTCCTGTATATCACAGTGATCTTATTTTTCCACTATCTACATGATGAGGTATAAACTATCACACACAGGTGCAACAAAATCCACTTATGAACCATCCCTTGTAACTTCAACCTCAAGTTAGCTGAGCAAATACAACGCACAGTATACAAACTAGACTAGAATTCATGAATTTTATCATCCACACACTGATAATCGTATCAAGCTAAAAAGTTAAGTTTTATGAAAAGGGATTAAAAAAAAACAACAAATCAATACTGATTATTTGCTCACTGATCAATGATTTGGATCAATAAACAGGAGCAGATTTATAAAATGGTTCATAGCCCATTGCAAAAAAAAACAAACAACCTCCCTAATTGAAAAAAAATCTAAAAAATTACCATTTCACTTTTCCTGTACTTTATCACTCATTTATCAATGGCCATATTACAGAGCATAATTATTGATGATTTGGTTTGAGAGAAGGTAATCTTTAAAACAGAAAAAGCCTTCTCAGTCACACGAGGTACTTCTTAAGGTGATATGGATATAAAAAAATAAAACCAATAAAGACCATCGCAGCAAACGGTAGCGATGGAGAAAAGAAGCTAAAACTTGAGACAAATGACGCAGTAAAGGATTCAGGATTTGCATCTTCAAAACACACGGAATTGACTCGCAAACGTAACAAGTTCAAATCAGTTTATAACACAGGAGGTGAACAGTGAAGGACTGCTAAACACTAAACCCACAAAGTGTTGAATGCTCATAATGTTTCATACATGTCAAAAATAAATTAAACAGTAACCGGTTTTTCAATGAGTATATCATGAACTGGTAAAACTTGGGTGTGTGTACGAATGGGAAACTGAGAGATGTATATATAAAGAAAGATAGATAGATAGATAGAAAGATAGATAGATAGATAGTTAGATAGATAGATAGAAAGGTACAGGAAGAGAGAGAGAGAGAGAGAGAAAGAGAGAGGGAGAGGAGAGAGTCGAGGTTCACATAAAACTGACACTGCTCAACTAGTTGAGAAAAAAATCAGACAAATAATTCGAACCGCCGAACTTCCGATCAACGCTTTACGCTCTACCACTTAAGCCAGTTTTTCCCCATAGACATTTTTAGACTCAAAGTGTCAGGAAACATGTATTAACATAAAATGTTTTTTTTTGGGGGTGAAAAGATGGCACGGCTGGCATTACATGTAAATATTATTGATCACACTTTTTTTTTTCAAACTTCAAAGACACCCCAACCACACTTCGCCTCTATGGTGATACATGTACGACTAAATTTTGCATTGACATGACATATGAGATCGACCTTATTTACGCCTCAGAACCATACCTAATGAGCATTTAACATTTGTTCATGGCATAACCTTCCCTCCCCTTTCCCAAAAAAACAACAACAAAAAAACCCCCCAAAAATTATTTATCTTATTTATATTAACATTTTACAGGACTAATTTGAAACTTTAAGACAGAGAACTTGAACTAAAGTTGTCTAAAGTTATTAGATCTATCTTGGAAGCTTAATTGATGAAAATAAAAAAAAATTTTTTTAGAAGTGAAAAAAAAAAGAAGAGATTTCTAACACATGCATTTCATATATCATTTTTTGTGGTTGCCACACGCAAATAAATTAAAAGTTTTAAATTACAATATGTACAATGGACAAAAAAAAATTCATGAACGAAAGGGAGAGGGTAGGTTTGTGGGAAAACTGCAACTTTTCACTGATTGCTGATGAATTTGTCCATTTAACAAGCTTTTTTTTTAAAATGTCAATTATAAATGAAATTTTAAGACAACCTTCAAAGACAAATAATAAGAGAGAAAGGAAGAAAGCAGATAATAAGGAGATAAATTGCTATATAGATTGTAAAGACAGACACGGAGGGAGCGAGAGTGTGAGAGTGAGAGAGAGAGAGAAAGAGAGAGAGAAAGAGAGAGAGAGAGAGAGAGAGAGAGAGAGAGAGAGAGAGGGGGGGGGGAGAAAAAAATGGAGAGAAAGAGAGGAGAGAGGGAAAGACAGAGACAGAGAGAAAGTGTGTTTTACATTGAAATGCCAATTTATCTATTAAAAAAAAAAAAAGCCAACTTGTAGAAAGTCAGCCGAGGGTAAACCACAGAAGCATAAATCACACACACGAAACAATCATTAGACAAACTTCAAGGGTTAACCCTCCCGAGCCAACCTCTTCTTTTACTCATAGTTAACTTATTACAATCGGGAGTCAAATCTTGATTCAAACTGCTTCCGAGCCAAAACTGCCATGCGCGCCAAAACTCCCTCGGAGCCAGTCGTCCCGAAGCGTGTGCTCAAACATGGCCGCCCGGTTTTGGTTCTCCACTCGCTTCACCCAGTGCTTGTACATGCTGAAGGCACTGGCGTCTATGGCTTTGCGCATCAGCTTTATACTGTACGGGTTTTCCCGCACCGTCGACACCAGGATGGGGGGAGGGTGCTTGGCCGTACGCCTCAGACGCATGTAAAAGATGACGCAGTGCACGCCGACCTGAAATTTATGAAAATTACACAAAGTGAAACATGAAAGTGATGACGTGAAATTACAAATTCTCAATGATAAACTGAATTTTTTATTATTATTATAATTATTATTATTATGATTATTAATATCCTTATATGATTACATTACAATAACTTGGTCTACAACTTTGCATACCCTTTGACCAATCACAATCCTATTTACTTCAATACAATTGCGCATCATTCAGAGGAAAAATAAAAACGTCAATGGGTAAAAGGCACATACATGATGTAGCTTAAGTCTCATCGTAACAATAGGAATAAGAAGGCTTACGACGAGACATAAGCTATGTCATGTTTGTGCATTTTACCCAAGGTGTTTACTTTATCTCAATATGTTTGTGCACTCTACCCTATGTATAGAAACTAAAACCAATTGAAGAAAGTGACTTTTGTGAAAACTAAAAAAAATGTGTGAGTAATTTAAATAAGCGAAAGATCAAAAACGTCTTTTTTACCTTAAACTTTCTGGTGCCTTGAAACTTTTTGTCCTTAACAATCTGAAACAAAGAAATATGAACCTTTACTAAAAAAGTCTTTTGGTTCCTCGGTTGCCTCACATTACAATCGATTAATACACCAACAAATAAATTGAGGAAATGATTTTACTATGAAATACCTAACAAAAGAGAAAAAGAATTGAAAAAAAAAATAAAATGAAAAATGGATGAAAAGATGCATATGTATGTAATTTCCACCTTGAAAATTCTAGCTTTAGCAAAAAATGTAGGTACCCAAATGTCAAATACATCTGTAACATTATCTGGAAGGACCTAAAAAAAAACACACACACACACACACAAAAAGACAGAGAATCTGCCTTTTAAGTTAGTAAAAAGTTCCTATTCAAAGTAATCTAGGGTGAAAATATTTATAACCATTCAAAGTTATCATTTATAAAGCACAATTTATCCCCAAAATAAAAAAAAAAAGTTTTATCCTCAGAAAAAAAACAAACTAGCAACTGGTAAACTAAATACCTCATAGACATTAACAAGTTACGTCCCCTAAAAGTATATTAAATAAGTTCACTTTTTTAAATTTTAAATATTTAACTTGTTAAAGAAGTTTATTCTCAATTTTTTTAAAAAATAGTAAAGCTTTCAGTTTCACACCAAAAAAAAATAAAAAAATACAAGCGCAAAATCTTTCAAAGCTTTGCCAATCAATATGAATATGACATGAATTGTTTTATTTATGATCCATATAATCCTTTCTTTTTATTTTACTTTCAGAGACGTTACAAAGCCATTCATTACAGCAATTATGCGTCTGAGTACACAAACTGTATTGTGATATTAGAAATGTAGATGGTATTTGAATCATGCCACCTGGATTGTTAAGTACGAATAAACAGTTATAATTAAGATTATACGACGAATCCATTTGTAAATTCAAACAATGACATTGATATGTGAGGCTCACAAATGTGACTTATGTATATATAAATGCAGAATCAGGGATGGTTAAAGTAGCCCAAGGGATAAAAAAAAAAAGGAAATTCCAGCACACCTTTTCAACACACAGGCAAGCCCCTGGGATGTATACATGGGAGTAATAGGTGAAATGCTGCCAATAAAATGTCTTTTAGCCATTCAAGCTTTTCAGAAAGTAGTTCAAACATAACTGAAACCCGGCAGAACCTAAAGATGAAGTCACGTTTTATAAGACAGTGTAGGATCAAGAGTAAGAAATTCCTTCGCACAATGATTTACGATAGCATTTGATCTGAACTGAGATGCAGAAAAAGAAATGAAAATTCTTTTTTCTTTTCTGAACTTTCGAAACAGGATCAAGCATTTAAATGGTATTTTCCATATTCCGTACTGTTTACAGATTTCAGACATGTATTTCAATTCAGTAGTTTATGTTTTGCTTGCACCAATTAAAAGCAAAAAAAAAAAGAATGCAATTAGGACACCCAAAAGGAAAGATAACTTGAAGTAATAGAAAAATATGATACTCTGTACATGTACACTACAAGTTAGATGCGGACAATTTGATTATATTATGTCTATAAGGCGAAAAAAAAAAAAAGGACGTGATAGGAGTATGAATTTTTTCTGAGCATTTATTTATTAAAATGTGATAGGAATATGAATTTTTTCTGAGCATTTATTTATTACAACGTGATAGGAATATGAATTTTTTTCTGAGCGTATATTTATTTCATTTTTTTTTCTAGAAGCAGGATGTAATAAAGCCACAGAGAGACTCAGAGAAGCAGGTATGGTTCCCCATAAGGCATGATTGCTGTCACGGTGTGCACATACCTCCAGCAGTGACCACTTCAGATTCAGGTCCTACAACAGGCAGAAACGCAAGACAGACAAAAAAACCTGTTTCATGTTTGTTCAAAGTTCAATTCAGGCTCAAAAGAAACTAGAGTTTGAGAGGAAATAGGGACAGTTGATTAGGGAGTAGAATTGCCGATAGAGGGTGGAGACAAAACAGTTAAAAAAAAATTATTGAGTTTTCTTTTCTACTTTTTTATCAAGATCTGAGAGGAAATCAATGACAGTTGATTAGGGAGTGGAACTGCAGATAGAGGGTGGAGACAAATCCGTACAAAAATTAATGAGTTTTCTTTTCTTTTCTACTTTTTTTTTTTTACCAAGATTGCTTGAAGACTGTCTCATGCCCAAGTGTATCAGAAAGTGTATCAGCAGCCGGCTCGTAACAGAGCATTGAATAATAAGTAATAAAAGATAATTGTAATCTAGACAGAAGAAAGAAAAGAGCGTGCTTTTTCACTTAGCATCATTTTCAGCCTACTGAACCCCACATTAAAAAATTTACAATACTCCGTACTCCGAGAAACAAACAACATCGCATAATCCAAGAGTCCATTTTCTCAAAAAAAAATAAATAAAAGGATTGTTTTCCTTCATACTTCAAAGGCAATCTTCTTCTGATCAAAATCGTTGCGATGGAACTAACTTGTTTTTTCAATTAAGAGAAAGGCTCAACTAAAAAAAATAACTTTTAAAAATTCAAATGACAACTTAAACATTAAAAATAAAATTTGAAGAGTCCAGCTTCCAGCTACATAGATTAATAACAAACACAAAAAAACAAAAAAACAAAAACAAACAAGAAATTAAATGCATCAGAGTTAATTAAAGAGTCATTATTGAGTGGAGGAAAAACTACTAGTGATTAATGGGAGAGGCAAGTTCACTAAGTATGATGCCACTGACCTGTCCACCGAAGAAGGGATGCGCTAAGGCCTGCTTGGCTGTCAGTCTCTTTTGAGGGTTGACTACCAGCAACTGTTGAATCTGGAGTTGAAAAAAAAACAACAATATTAACAATAATAAAAATAATCATAATAATATTAATAATAATAATAATAATAATAATAATAATAATAATAATAATAATAACAACAACAACAACAATAACAACAACAACAACAACAACAACAACAACAATAATAATAATAATAATAATATGAAGAAGAAGAAGAAGAAGAAGAAGAAGAAGAAGAAGAAGAAGAAGAAGAAGAAGAAGAAGAAGAAGAAGAAGAAGAAGAAGAAGAAGAAGAAGAAGAAGAAGAAGAAGAAGAAGAAGAAGAAGAAGAAAGAATATTTTTAATTATACAATGGTCATTTATCTGCCCTACAACAAGATAAATCGGCTGGGACAATTTTATTTTTTTAATAATAATAATAATAATAATAATAATAATAAGAAGAAGAAGAAGAAGAAGAAGAACTTTTAACAGTTTATTTTTTCTAAAAAAAAGTACTGATATTTAAATAGACCATAAAGATAGCAAGGGGACACAAATCAACAAGAGACCCACCAAATTTTTCGGAGCCTCTGAGATGTCGTCCCACTCGGGGGAGTTGAAGGTGTAGTCGGCGTTCATGATTGCACGCAGCATCATCATCTGCCGGCGGTGCCAAAACGGCGGAGCACCACACAGTCTAAGAGGGATGAAATACAGAACATTACTATATTAGTATTACAGGTTTTATATAACTTATAATAATATTCAGTTGAAATGTTTAGCAGTGATGTTCAAATGGCGGATTGACACCTCTGAAAATAGATTAAAAACCATTATATCTGTGGTTGTTTGTTTAATTCTTTAGATAAACTATCCTGACCAATGCTTTAAAAATTGAAATTGAAAAAAAACAACTAATAATAAAGAGAATGAGGCAAGTTAAAAAAAAAAAACAACATTTACATCATCATGCATGCTGTTCCATGGGCCTAAGTGGATGGTGTAGTAGATAAAATTGATTTTGGAAAATACCAGTTCTCATCAAAATACCGATGATGATGATGATGATGATGAAAAAGATTTAAAAAATCTTGGAATTGCTAGCAACTTTCCAAAACGTTTTTCTTTTTTAATTATTACACTCTTGCTATTGCCTCTTTGTATTAATTTTTCTTTAAAACAATCTTGGAAATAGAGATTTTTTTTCTAATGCATGGCAAATAGAGGGTAACTCCTTCCCAAATTCTAGTCTCCTATGAGCAGGTAAGTATTGGAGCCCAAGTATCTTAACATTAATGCTTCCTTTATCATCATCAATCTTTTCGAAGTGACTATCAAAGATATCAACAGCAACATAAAAAAATGATATTAGGTTAGTAGGTTTTATACTTACAATGTATACATGATCACACCACATGCCCACCTGAAAGCAAAAAAGACAAAATAACAATTAGAATACTGCGAAAAATAATGATGATTGTAATAATAATGATGGTAATAATAATAACAATAATAATAATAATAATAATAATAATAATAATAATAATAATAATAATAATAATAAAAATAATAACCATAATAATATTTTTATCGAGCTAGGATAATAAAAGTGACTTGCTTGAAAGTTTAAAAAGTTTAAAGTATGACATCAAAATAAAAGGATGTTTAATGCAATAGAAATAAGCGTAACAGTAGCCAATAAACATACACAATTTTAAAACTTAGCCATTTTTTAATAATAAAAAAAAAACCCCCAAAACACTGAAAAACTGGAAAAGCTCAAAACTCACATATCAACCTCCTTCCCGTAGCCTGAGACATTTTCGTACATCGAGTGCGCCAGCACCTCTGGAGCCAGATAGCCTGGAGTGCCACATAGCTCTGGAGAAGGCGGGAAATACAAGGGAAGCAGAACATTGATATAAGAAAATAATATAAAAAATCACTCATAGGTTCAGCAAAACAAAACAAAAAAATAGAACAAAATAAAAACACTCATTTGTACAGCAAAAAAATTCCTCTCTATCATAAGTTACAAAAAAACAACAATATTGGTACAGACAGAAAAAAGAAAGAAAAAGCCAAAAACAAACAACAAAAACAACAACAATAAACCTAAAAACAAATTTAGCTATAAATTCTGCCCTCTTCACCATCACCTAAAATCAACAAACTAAAGTACTGAAATTGAGTGTTTGTGCTTAGGAAATTAATAATTAGCCAAAATTAGTGGCCTTATGTTTTGTTTTTCTTTACCTAGACATTGAGAGATAATCTTTTCAACACCAATAAGGCCAGTTCTGACTCGGGGAGAAGACACTTTAAAAAATTAATTGACGCAGCACTACAACCCATTGTTAGATTATCGCATGCACAGACAATAATTATAATCATTACGCAGACAATATAATTTATTAGTACAGGCATAAACTGTCTCACCTGACAACTCGTCGCCTTTGTCTACGACTGTTGCAAATCCAAAGTCAGAAACTTTGATGTTGAGATTATCGTCGAGTAAGATATTTTCAGGCTGTGAAAAGGAATTAAAAGACAAAGATTTTCACTTTTAAATATTGTTTACTGCAAATTTGATAAGGAAAAAAAAACCCAAAACAAAACCAAAAAAGTCAAAGAGCCCTGGTTTTTAGCTCCAATATATAAAATTCAGATTGATCGAACAAATGATGAAGAAGAAGACGATGAAAATAATAATATATAAAAAATAAAAAGAAGAAGAAGAAGAAGAAGAAGAAGAAGAAGAAGAAGAAGAAGAAGAAGAAGAAGAAGAAGAAGAAGAAGAAGAAGAAGAAGAAGAAGAAGAAGAAGAAGAAGAAGAAGAAGAAGAAGAAGAAGAAGAAGAAGAAGAAGAAGAAGAAGAATACGTGCATTTGTTATATTTATTTATCGAACAAATGATGAAGAAGAAGACGATGAAAGTATACATTATTTTTTAATCAAAAGCTTTTCATACAAACGTAAGTTTTTAACATTTTTTTTCATAATTTCCATTACCATACTTTTTCTTCTATAGCTTTCCAACAGTCTGTAACACTTAGATCTATGATTTCATAACAAACGGTTCAAGGATTCAAATGTATTTCATTTGTTTCTTTAGTTCAACATTAACTGTTGTAAGATATAGAGTAAGTACATGCACTTACCTTGAGATCTCTATGTACAATGTTTTGTTGGTGGAAAAAGTCTACAGCCTGCAACAGCTGGCGCATGAAGATTCTGAAGGAAAAACAAAACAAAACAACAAGCAGGATATGAGAGTTTAAAAAATATACACTAATATGTGTTATCAAAGTGTCCAGGAAAGTGAACGTCTAAATATACGGACAAAGATACCAAAGATATCAATATGACTTTCTAACCGTGCAACCAAAAAGCATAAATCTACAACATTCAATTTTCCTAACGCTAACTTTGTTGATTGCTTAATCTTAACTTTGTTGTTTCTCTACACGCACTCCTGATCTGTATGTCATCATATTAATTCTCTGTGAAAACAACGGAAGCTTACCTTGTACGTTTCTCTGACAATGATATTACAGAGGTGAGATAGTCAAACAGTTCGCCTTTCTTGCATCTGAAAAAAAAAAAAAAAAGATCAATCGATAAGAGCACATTAATAAACATGAGGCTGATTTTTGTTTTTATAGGCCCGTATATCTGTTGCGGGTCTATAAACCTGCCAGTCGTTAAAGCATATCACTATGTTACTGTTTCCCTCACATTTCTGTATGTCTGCCTGCCTGTCTGTCTAACTGACATTCTGTGCGTCTGTCTGTATGCATCGCCTGTCTGTCTATGTCTATCTCTCTGTCTATCTATTTGTCTATCTGTCTGTCTCTCTGTATGTCTGCTGCCTTACTGTCTCTCTTTCTATCTGTCTGTCTGTCTGCCTGTCTGTCTGCCTGCCTGTCTGTCTGTCTGTCTGTCTGTCTGTCTGTCTGTCTGTCTGTCTGTCTGTCTGTCTGTCTGTCTGTCTGTCTGTCTGTCTGTTTCTCATTTTCTAGATTTTTTCGCACCAGCTCCCATCTGTCGGTATCTACTCGCTTCACCTCTCTTTAATTCCTTTTTCAATTGATCAATCTATTTTGTGTCGCCCATAAACCACTGTAACTGTGTAAGTATTATGAGCGTGATTGCATCAACCAACACGCCGTCTATACATAATTATGCATTATTTATTAAGTACATGTACGAGGTTAATTACTGCACATATATTGGAACGGGCAAGAAGCATTAGGAAGGAAAAAACAAAACAAGTTGCTGAATAAGATTCCATAACAAAATTGCCGTCGGTGTCAGTGGCCGAAGGTTGAAGGTTGACAAACGACCCAAGTCGACGATGGACACAATTAAACACAAAAACAAAGCAAAAAACAGCAACAACCAAAATACGAAATAACAGATCTATATAAACATCAACATAAATGAAACACGTAGACATACGCATACAAACACAACTAATTCAAGGTAACCCCACTTTCAAAAGCACTAAGCTAGATAAGAGAGAACATTTCTTGTTGATCGATATCTAATAAAACAACAATAACAACAACAACAACAACAACAATAACAACAACAACTACATAAAACATGAAAAATAAAACCAACATACGCAGCAGCAACAACAAAAACTATCACGATAACAGCCGAAGAGAACAAAAAAAACACATGAAGGACAGTGTCTGCATGTTTTCAACATTAATATGGACCCTCGAATTCATCGCTGCAAGTACAACGTAATGCATGCAGGTTATTTGACTTTGAGTAGATGTCCTTCACAGTACAAGCACTAAGGAATACAATCATGTACTCACTCTCTCTCTCTCTCTCTCTCTCTCTCTCTCTCTCTCTCTCTCTAATGTACACACTCACACAATCATACTACATTCATTCACAGTCACACGCAGCTCAAACAATGACCTTCAACTTCCAAGACAATGTGACTTTCCCACAGGTGCATGCTGCGTGAACTTCGCTCCCTTGATCCAAGACTACAATAGATTTCCAAGCTAGTAGTGATGGTTACGAGATGATAGGCTGAAAACAGCGAGTGAGCTAGATTTCAAACGTTTAGCGTAAGCAGTAAGGCTACACTGTGAACGAGTCCCAAGACTTGCGTCTGATTACTTGTTAAGCGCTTTGAACGCTGCGAAGGGAAAGCGCTCAATAAATAAATATTATTATTATTATTATTACTTTTACGTGCTGCCACACAGAGACAGTGCTTCGCTTTCTCCGACTTAAAGTTTCTCACTCTCTTTCTCTCTCTCTCTCTCTCTCTCTCTCTCTATCCCCCCCCCTCCCTCTCTGCTCCTTACAGTTAATTCTGAAAGCTTGAAGCCATAACATCTTAATCAACACCACGTGATACTAATTTCGTCATCAACACTGCGTGTTTATCGCATGGGCCGTGTGCAAAATTGAATATCGGGTGATGAAATAGCGCACGTAATCAATAGTTTCTTCTTAAACACACATAAAAAAAAGAAGTCAGGTTATAAAACACGCATCGATAATCTATAATTGGTGTGTTGCAGTTTGCACCGATTTCTGTGACCTGAAGTTCACCGCACGAAATCTAAGATGATGAACAGAAATAATGTGTAGGCCTAGTTTCTTTTCATTGGCCAAGTTTTAAAGCCTAGACAACTCGTAGATAGTGTCACCAAGGATGGGGGCGCGGTGGTCCAAGGGTAGAACATCGGCTTCCGACGCAAAAGGTCCCGAGTTCGAATCCTGGCTGTTTGCGTTCCCTACTGGTTGGGTCGGTGTCAGTATAATGTGACCGGCTGAGACAGGAGTCATGGTATCCCCGCCCTGTCTCGTGTGTGGCAGCACATAAAATTGTCAGACGTCCGTCTTGGGGCCCGTCCACAATATAGCCTATATAGTGCTGCTGTTGGACGTTAAACCAACCCAACAACAAGTCACCAAGGATAATTTCTTTATTATTGTATTGTAAATAACCCATTCTCATAAAGACAATAACCAATAAAATGATCCTGACTCTGTAAATAGGAAAAAAAAAACTGCCAGTCGTTTATTTTTCTCTCTACATCTTTGGTGTCACCTTGTCTAATGTTTGTATAGTAACCATTTTGTAGAGCAAATAACGATGAAATGGGCTCAAGGTGAGGGGACAGAAGTTCCTAGTTTTGTTTTGACTGCATTGGGAAACTATTAAACGCAGTACAAATTCTTGCTTTGAAGTTGTGGAGAATCCATATGGTTTTACCTGCCAAAATAATGGTATTGCTGCAGATCGGTTACTGGGTCGTTATACGTCATAACAAAAAAAAACACATGTGCCGTGTTTATACTGTTCTGCTGCGATTGCGAGTTTTAACTATGTTCATGACTCTCTCTCTCTCTTTCTCTCTGTCTCTGTCTCTCTGTCTCTCTGTCTCTGTCTCTCTCTCCCTCTCCCCCCCTCTCTCTCTAAATAGAAGGTGGGTGGATAGCGGAGCAATATCGCTTTGATCTACTATGATTATTTCCACAAAACTGCGCTAGATTCTTCGGTAATTCAATGCAAAGCAGATGAAGTATGCGACATCAATCAGAACATTTCCGATAGATAAACAAACCCAATAATTTATTGTACATGCATGCACACAGGTACAAGGATGTGTGTCGTACACAAGATCACTTAGTTGGTAAAGTTGTCCTAGGTGTCCATTAAAATAAAACAAAACAAAGCCTAATTATATCTTCTTGAAAAAAATAACAACAAAAAAAAACGACGTAAGGATAGCTAAAACTATGTTTTCGTATATTATTCCTATCACTTCAACGACTAAGGAATTATTATAATTATATAACCCATGTTCCACTGACGTACTAATTTCTAATCAATCTCTCACTTAACTCCGATGATAAAATTGCACCAAGTAACCCCTTTAACAACTCACAAGATGTAGTCCACTATCTTTAATTACGTATCATGTAATACAACTATTATCATATCATGCCCTAATGCCCTACAATACCCTTCACTGATGACGCAATAGAGCAATGTTATCAGCAATCTCTCTCTCTCTCTCTCTCTCTTTCTCTCTCTCTCTTTCTCTCTCTCTCTCGTTCTCTTTCTCTCTCTCTCTCTCTCTCTCTCTCTCTCTCTCTCTGTATATATATTTATTATTATTTATGCACCTCAAACGCTCACAAGTTTATTATCCTGTTAATCTGAAGTATGTAAAACCGCGATGCTAACACATTTGTTGCGAGTTCATGGCAAGAGATAACAAATCGGTTATGTCACAATGTTCTTAGGCCTATCGACCCCATGTCGGAAGGATAAAGTAAAAACGTTTTAAAGCTATTTTTTTTAAACAGAAAAGTAGACAGGAATTCATATAACGCTGCCATGCAAACTGATATTAAATGAGATAACGATTATCATAACCCATCCTAGGTTTGCAACTGATATGATGCTATGCGTAGTGCTTTAACAGCCAGTTTTCATTGCAACTTTTGTTTTAGCAATGTTGCTGCGTCTACACTCCTGATCTCATAATAAATTGAAATATGAATATGAATATCGTGCTGTTACTGTTGCTGCTTCTGCTGCAACTACTACTACTACTACTGCTGCTGCTGCTGCTGCTGCTACTGCTACTACTACTACTACTACTACTACTCCTACTGCTGCTACTACTACTACTACTACTACTACTACTACTACTACTACTACTACTACTACTACTACTACCACCACCACCACCACCACCACCACTATCACCAACCAAATAGTGCTTCCACCCCTATGTTGTAAATCCACCTCAAAGTGAAAACTAGTATCCTATTCTAGTTCGGCACCGAAGCTGATCGACTATGTACTATTAGTAAAAATACTGCATGACTGAGTTCATATAAGTGCATCGTCTTCGAGGGGTGCATGCTGAAGTACTAAAATATTATTACCGTGTTGTGTCAGAACTATTATTATATGTACTAAAAGCTGTGACCGGTATATTTCGAATGAGGTAAGGTAATATAAAAACTCGGAACTTTTAACATTATGATAGATGAATAAGCTGCAACCATTCCCACATTTGAAAGATAAGTTGCACGTTTAATTAAAAAATTTCCCTCCTTTTTTTGCAGCTATACCTTGTTTCGATGGCGTGTGGTGCTAATGATCTACCGTCTCCGTAATTAAGGCATGCATTAAACATGATGATGACGATGCACAATAATTTTGATAGAGCCTCCCCCCCCCCTCTCCTCAATGACGATGTACTATAAATTAGATAGAGCCACCCATCCATACACGTGCCAGATCACGTTTGCCTTACTTATGACATCATATGATCATATCAGTCGGAGTCAGCACTCAGCAGACAGATTTTCACCACTTCACCAACGACAGATTACATACAGTTCACTAACGCCAGACACGCCAGACAGTGCTTTGACCTTGGATGACGGAATCATATATTATCCTTAATAAATGGATCCACCGACAATCGGTCCACAAAAGAGGTCTTGCGCTCCATATCACCATAGCGGATGACGTAATCACGCCCCTTGGACTTGGAGGTTGGTTGGGTTGGTTTAACGTCCAACAGCAGCACTATATAGGCTATACTGTGGACGGACCCCAAGACGGACGTCTGCCATTTTTATGTGCTGCCACACACGAGACAGGGCGGGGATACCATGACTCCTGTCTCAGCCGGTCACTTTATACTGACACCGACCCAACCAGTAGGGAACGCAACAGCGGACTTGGAGGTTTTCCTAGCCATTCATTTAGGACAGATCTTGTGAGTGGCAGAGCGGTGAATGCAGATTCCCTTACCTGTAGTCGTCTTTGTTTTTCGTTACCACCTCAATGATCGCAGTACCCAGTGGTTAATGCAGAATATCTGATTCCCTTACCTGTAGTCGTCTTTGTTATTCGCTACCACCTCAATGATTGCAGTACCACTATTAGTATTACCAAGCTACAATAAGTCGATCATCGTACGGTACAGGACCTCTCTTGCTCTCTCTGATATAACAAAAACAAAAACATCCATGCATAGACATAATTATAACTACCCCATACATGTAGCCGTCTTTGTTATTCGCTACCACCTCAATGATCGCAGTACCTCTATTAACAAGCTACAATAAGTCGATCACCATAAGGCGTACGGTACAGGACCTCTCTTGCTCTCTCTGATATAACAGAAACAAAAACACCCATGCATAGACATAATTATAACTACCCCTTACCTGTAGCCGTCTTTATTTTCGCCACCACCTCAATGATCACAGTACCTCTATTAGCAAGGTACAAGCTACAATAAGTCGATCACCGTACGGTACGGTACAGGACCTCTCTCTCTTTCTCTCTCTCTCTCTCTCTCTCTCTCTCTCTCTCTCTGATACAACAAAAACATAAACACCCGAGGAAAAGCGGGCGCCCGATATATCGGGCCAATATATCTGGACCAATGGGAAGGCGAGCTGTGTGCCGCGCCCCCCGACATTCCGCACTTAACCCTAAAGTCAGCTACATTTGTGTTGATCTGTGTGCGCGCGCGTGTGCGTATGTGTAGGCTTGTGTACAATCTTCGCGTGTGTGCGCGCGCGTGTGTATGCTTGTGCGAATGTTTGCGCGTGTGTGTGTATGCTTGTGTACATGTTCGCGTGTGTGTGTGCAGGCTTGTGCGAATGTTTGCGTGCGCGCGCGAGTGTCATTTTTTATGGTACCATCGGCTGTTGTTCGCATTTAACCTGAAACGCTGTTTATTACATTATATGCACTATCAGCAGCAGCTGACGATTATGCAACATCGAGGTCAGGGATACCCCCCACCCCCCAATACAAATACAAAAACAAAAAACAAAACAAAAACAAAAACATGATGAAACTTTAAAAACCGACGAGCTTGATTAATGACTCCCTGTGGCTCATAAAGCTCTTAGTTGTGTGTACGAAAATTGAAGTACATAGTAACTAGATCAAGATCGAGATGCGCAGTATGGCAATACATACTGCTATAGTGTTGCTAGATCTAAAAGCAATCTCTCTCTCTCTTTGTTGTCGTTATGTTATTATTGTTTTTCTCTTTGACGTTATAAATGAGGAAATAAACCACAAACTGTCACACGCACATACACACTCTTTTTGTTGTTTCGTTATTATTGTTTCTCTCTTTGAAATTATAAATTAGGAAATAAACCACAAAATGTCTTCTAGTGTTGAACTGATGAGCACAGGGTGTAGAGTAAGTAATAACGCTTTTATACTGCGGTGGTGAGACAGTCGATTTTGGGATTAGTCTTGGTTTAAGCGTTGTCTAGTAGTGAATTATAGATCTCCACCAAAAACAAGGCCTACGGCTTGTTGGGGTGAGAGGAGAAAATATGATTGTATAGTAGAAAGGTAGATAGATAGACAGATACAGAACATTGGTAAATACAAAGAGTGTGTGAAAAGCAGAAGAAAGGAAGAAAGGGAGAGGGCGGAGCAAGATCCCCCCTAAATACAAAAACAATACAGAACAAAACAAAAACATGATGAAACTTTAAAAACCTACGAGCTTGATTAATGACTCCCTGCGACTCATAAAGCTCTTAGTTGTGTGTACGAAAATTGAAGTACATTGTAACTAGATCAAGATCGAGATGCGCAGTATAGCAATACTACTATAGTGTTTCTAGGTCTAAAAGCAAACCTACCTACTTGTAAACCTGCTTCTGAGAGAGAGAGAGAGAGCGAGAGCGATTTTAAGTGCAAAAAAGATTTAAAACTGTTCATTCATCATCGAAATGACTTACTTCAAAGATAATATTATCAACCATTCCAAATTTCAACAACTCTACAACAATTTCGCCATGCTTAAAGAAACCACCTGCCTCATGCTATACTACATGTGACTGCAAACACATTTCTATCTGAAGGTTGGGATGAACCCCGCGCCTGACACGATAACTGGCACGTTATTTGTCAACATTGATAACCATATTCTGATATATTCAGGCTTTCATGTAACTAGACCGTTTTTTTTTTCTTTCTTTCCACACATGGCTAACCGACATCTCTGATGTATTCCAACATACATTAACTCGTTTAAAGAAACCATCCGCATCGGCGTGATAAACTGCTATGATCTCTGGTAGCTGTAAGTGTTCAGTTGAGATGGTTCCTAAGTAAGTATCGTGGACGTGTTCGAAGACTGACGTTTAACAATTTTACGCACCAGGACATCTGTCTTACCCTATCACATATTTCTGACACCGATCGAACCAGAACAGGACGAAATTAGCCAAAAAAAATAATCTCTTGGCTGATCCTGGGTTTCGAACAGGGGACCTCCTGATTTGAAGACCAACACTCTACTACATGTACCAAAACTCTGCAGCAGCATACTGTTTGATGGCTATGAGGGGTGAGTTAAGTTGGTTTTAACGTCCAACATCACCACTATATAGGCTCTATTGTTGACGAGCCCCAAGACAGACGTCTGACAATTTTATGCGCTGCCACACATTATACTGACACCAACCCAACCAGCAGGGAACGCGACCGCCAGGATTCGAACTCGGGACCTTTTGCGTCGGAAGCCGATGTTCTACCCCTGAGACCCCCCACCCCCGGATGTCTATGAGGAGGATAGAGCAAAAGCAAAACTCATTATCACAGGTGTATCCAGTCATCCCTGTGTACGGGGGGAGTCACTGAGTGACGATGGATACGAGGGAGTAACGGGCTGAGCCCGTAACACGCCTCAAGTCAGTCAGACAGGTTTTGCATCATGCATGTGTAGTTTTTAGCCACTTTCTTATCTGTCCGTTTTATAAGCTAAGCTATCAAGTGGAAAAAGAGGGAAATTGAAGGTGTGCTGATCAATGCAAAAAGGTGCTAATAGCACAAGAGCGTACCAGTGTGTGCGTGAATTCTCTATATTCTCTCCGGGTTTAACGTCTCCTGGGTTCCCCTGGAGGATCCTATACGGCGACAGGCGGTGTGTGCGTGGTGATGGGAAAAGGTTGTTGTGTTGACAGTTGCTGAGGCGTATATAGTAACAATTAATTATGATCTATTTTTTTAAGGAACCGTGTTAAACAAAGTGGGCCGTTCTCCGACCACGGGCATTCACACAGGGAGAAGATACATGTAGATAGATAACTGGGAATGCCCGATTGTCGGCCAGTGCCCGTATTTGACGTCAAAGGCTATTATCCTCTTAATTGTAGTGTATCTATTTACGCAAACAAAATGTTGATTAGACTGCTCGTGCGAGGGGCGGAAATTGATTTAAACAAATAATAACAAGAAAAATATATTTAAAGACAGTTTCGTTATATGTGGGCATTTAGAATATGAAAACAAAGAGGGGTATGGTTGAGGGAGGTAACAAAACCTCTCTCTCTCTCTCTCTCTCTCTCTCTCTCTTTCCTCTATATATCTATCTCTCTGACCCCCCTCTCTTCCACCCCCGCCCCGATTTTCTCTCCCACTAAATGATTAATGACTTCATTCTCTATGCATTTCTATATGTCACCCTCACTCCTAATCTTCCTTAATCCCACTATCACCAACAACAGCAAAAAACAACAACAAACAAACAAGAACAAAACAAAACAAAGAACGCCAGCGTTAAACAACAACAAATAATGGCGTATAAAACGCTTTGTTGGAGCAAGTGCACATTTGAATACCATTATTCGGTCGCCCAAGGCCGTTTTCTCAAGGCTATCTTGACGATTGCACACACCCTTACCACGATAACTTCAAAACAAACTTAAAACTGTCATAATAATAAGACCTCAATCAAACTCGGTTTTACTCTGTCGGAAGTTTGTTTTTGTTGCTTACGTCTAACAGCACTGTATGGGCTATGATTATTGTGGACGATTTTTTTTTTCGTAACATGTGGTTAGTCTACAGCAGTGGTAACAAGAGTGGGTTTGAAAATGGATGAAAGAAAATGTAATATTCAGAGCAAAATCTAATTACTGCAATTTTAGTGCTGTGTTAGAATTTTTTGTTGTTGTAAGCGCTTGTTTATAAAGTATTTAAAACATAAATCGAAAGAATGCTATATAAATGCAATATATTATTATTATTATTATTATTATTATTATTATTATTATTATTATTATTATTATTATTATTATTATTATTATTATTATTATTATTATT
>RQTK01000252.1:59266-87169 GCA_003991915.1 Elysia chlorotica
AACAACAACAACAACAACAACAACAACAACATCATTATCTACACCATAAATAACTTGATAGGGCGTCAAACCTTAAAACATTCAAATACATGTACTCACATTTCAAAGACCAGGAAAATAAATGTTGGAGTCTCGAAAACATCTCGAAGCTCAACTGTAAAAAAAAAAGAAAAAAAGTGTGTCACAGAGAGGCATTTCAAGATGCTCTTCAATATCTTATAATGACAGCAGGAAATGTCTTTTTTTCTAGTTTAACTAAAACAAAAAACAAACAAACAAAAAACTCAAAAGATAATTCAAATTCATAGTAGAGCAATGCAAATAGAACATTTGGGTGATTCCCCAAAGGCAGGGATAAGAGAGAGAGAGAGAGAGAGAGAGAGAGAGAGAGAGAGAAAGAGAGAGAGTGAGAGAGTGAGAGAGGTGTAAATTGCCCTTGCTTTGTCTCAAACGTAAGCATCAAAGGCTATATATTGTGGACGGGTCCCAAGACTAAGGTCTAACAAGTTTACTTGCATATGATCCAATATTCGGGGATCATGGATACGATTAGTGGCAGTCATAATAACAACAGAAGAAGAAGAAGAAAAAAAACAGCAACAACAACAACAACAACAACGCAAACAATAACAACAACATATCAGATAATTCATAGAGTGTCTTTTCCGAGAAGCGCACAAATGACATAACCCTAAAGAAGGATATATGCCAACAGAGAACTATCTACAGCAATAATAAATGGAAAGGTGGGTTTCTTTGGACACAAAGCCAGAAGTAAAATAGACTCTAACCTATGAGACAATCCAATGAAAAACTAACATACATGGACAATATTAATGACTGGACAGGGGGTTCAACAGCTTTATTTCCACAAAGCTAAACAGTGACAATAGGACTAGGAGAGGAAAGAACGTGATAGGCAGTGAAAGCAGCACCCAGACGCGTTGGGACGGGCGACGCTGAATGTGTGTGTAAGTGAGTCGAGTGAGTGAGTGAGTGAGTTGGCAACTTACTGATATTGGGATGCCCGTTGCACATGCGCAGGATCCTGATCTCCCGGAAGGTGTCTCGCTTGATCTGGTCCACCTGGTCCGTTTCGCCTCGCTCGCCGCTGATGTCGATGATCTTGACGGCGTACTCGGCGCCCGTCGTCTTCTCCGTCACGCGGCGCACAGTGCTGCTTATCCCACTGCGGAGCATAGATACAACAGTACATTACACGGGTTGTTAGAGCTATGGGGTAAGAGGGGGGGGGGGACCAAACACACAACATTACACGGGGCGTTAGAACATTGAGGAATCACACATACAACAATGCACGAGTCTTTAGAACTTTGGGGACAAGACATACAGCAATACAATATTACATAGGTTGTTAGAATTTAGAACTTTGGGGACCATACATACAACAGTACAACACTACACGAGTCGTTATAACTATGGGGACCAAGCATACAGCAATACAATATTGCACGGGTTGTTAGAGCTTGGGGGAGCACACATACAACAAAACAATATTACACGGGTTGTTAGAGCTATGGGGACAACATATACAACATTACAACATTACACGGGTTGTTAGAGCTATGGGGACAACACATACAACAATACAACATTACACGCGTCGTTATAACTATGGGGATCACACATACAATATTACAAAATTATACGGGTCTTTAAAACTATGGGGACCAAACATACAGCAATACAACATTGCACGGGTCGTTAGAACTTTGAGGACGGCTAGGATCATGGCCTTCTTACAAAAAGGATGATACGAAGCCCTACGACTGCTGATGACAGGAACTGTTTTCTACATGTCATGGAATAATGCTTTGGCAAAAAAAAGTTTTCATTAAAGTACATATATTTTGAATATAAAAGGTCACACATGAAATAAGGTGAGGATACCATGACTCCTGTCTCAGCCTGTCACATGAGACTGACACCGACCCAATCTATAGTGCTCGAAATCGCTAGGGATCGAACCACGGACCTCCTGCATCGGAATTTGGAATCCTACCCCAGGGCTACCCCACACCCACCGAAAGTGGTAGAGCGCAGGTCTTCCAACCGAGAGGTCCCCGGTTCGAAACCTAAGATCGTTCAAAATTTATATACATGTATTATAATTTTCGAATTTCGTCCCCTATGGGTGGATCGGTGTCAGTACATGTATAATATCACGGCTCAGACAAGAGTCCTGATATCCCCACATTGTGTCTCTGATGTAGCACGTAAAATTGTTAGAAGTTAGTTTAGTCTTGGAACCCGTCCAACAATAAATACAGCCTTGCTGCTGATGTGGACGTTGAGAATAAAACCAACCCAACGCTCATGATCAACCTATTGATTTTAACTATAAAAGTGCAACTCACTATTCAGCAGTAGGGCTCTTTTGAAAACACATCTAGTATTTCAGAATTGGAAGTTAACGATGCATTAGAAGTTCGGGTAATAAAAAATGGACAAAGGTATAAAAATGCTAACGCATCCTTGCAAACGTCTAATTAAAAATTCATTTGAGCAAAGAACAAATGAAGTCAATTACGTCTGGTTATCTGGTTAACTGCATCAAACGCATTTTTTTCTTTTGTGATTTCCTTATCCAGATCAATATTTCAATGGATTGCGGCATGCATTTCCTATGATACATTTATTGTTTTGTTGAGTTTAAAAATGATGACACGCGCATAATACAAGTATTGGTATTAGCACAAACATAAAAACCCCGACGAGGACTCATTATAATTCGTGGGCTGAGAATTAACTAGTTCCATCTCCACTTTATGTAAAGCTGAGAAAATTGACGTCAAAGTTTGGTCATGTTATATTATTTTTCATTCTTATTCTTTTTTTTTGTATCTAATGGTTTTTGCAACTGAGATCTACATTTCGTGTGTATAATAGCCACTGTAAATGTGATTCTTTTCAAACGTGTAACTCAATTTTTTCAAAAATTGGACATAGAACCAGTTAATTCTCAGCCCAAGAAATGTACACATATTTGTTGTATGCTATTTCTGTACAGACTGGCTAGAGACGGTGCTCAAGAGAACCGTACCTGGCTAAACGCGATAAAGCAAAAACAACAACAAAAACGATTTAAAATAGCTCAGGCATTGTTTTGGTCTCGGACGAATGTATAAATCTACTCGTTGTACGTAATATCCATAACTACCGACTGAGAACTGTGGACAAGATAACCTTGCCTTGCTAAACGCGATAATAAAAAGGCTGAAAATAGATCTGGTCTGATTTCAGCCTCAAACGAGACTTCCACCAGTAACAAGCAGGGACACCAAAATAAACGAAGCATTTAAAAACCAGATCAGAGTGAGCTGTATCATTAATTTATTAGGCACACTTCGGACAGTTTGCATTCTACGTCTAGTTAGGTTGTAGGCCTACCATAAAATAGTCAGTACCATTATGTCCAAACTATAATACAAATTCAAACTAAACAGATTATTATTACCCATGGTATGCGAAAATATGACCATTTCAGTCCGGCGACTGTGCCTGCTAATTTTGGTGTCCTTGGTCTCAAATTAGGTGAGGTGATAATTGTACCACTCTTGACCTGGTCATGAACCCTCCCTCATCCTGCAGGCTGCGTTATTATTTTTGCAGTGATTAACAGTATAGCAAGCAAAGTCACCCCCCCCCCCCCTTTTTCCTCTCTAGCTCTGTCTTGATGGAGTCTGATAACTAAGCAATGCAGTTTTAAGTTTACTTTCACGTCATATAGATCTAGCTTTTATACTAACCATAATATCACAGATAACCCATATAAAAATAATCACCTGCCTCCCACCCTCCCCCTCCCCAGTCCTCCGCATATCCGCGTAAAAAGAGAAAAGAAAATGCTGTTCAAGTTTCGTCATCTATATCTAGTTTTCTACTCGACTTAACACCACGGATAACACATATAATGTTATCTGTCCCCATTTCCGCATAGAAAGAACAAAACAAAAAAAACAAAAAAAAACAACAACAACAAACAAACAACAAAGGCAATGCATTTACTCCCACCTTGTCATTTTATCTAACGTTATGCTAGACTTAGCATATAGAAAAGCCATTAACGTGCCATATGGCTTGTAAAAATCATACTAGTTTCACACAAAGACAAGGCTTCAGTTTAAGACGCAATTATACAAAAGCCCACGTAAAATACGCCAATTGAGCTAAGGTTTGGGAAAACTTACATACCTCTATACAATTGACTGAAATATTTCCTTTAAAAAGCAACTAAAAACAATCATTTTATCTAACTATATGCAAGACTTAGCATCTACACAAGCCATAGAAGTGCCATAATTTTACACAATCACAAGGCTTCAGTTTATGACGTAAGGTTTAGGAAAACTTTCATACCTTTATAAAATGGACTGAAATATTTCCTTTAAAGGCAACTAAAAACAAAAAAAAAAACAAAAAAAAACAACAAAAAAAACAACAACAACAACAACAACAAACAAACAACAAAAGCAATGCATTTACTCCCACCGTATCATTTTATCTAACTTTATGCTAGACTTAACATCTACACAAGCCACAAAAGTGCCCTAAATATGGCTTATAAAAATCATACTAGTTTTACACAAAGAAAAGGCTTCAGTTTAAGAAGTAATTAAACAAAGCCCACGCATATACGTCAATTGAGCTCAGGTTTATGAAAACGTTCATACCTCTATAAAACTGACTGAAATATTTCCTTTAAAAAGCAACTAAAAACAAAAAAAAACGACAAAAAAAAAAAAAAATACAACACATTCTTCTTATCTCACGTTACTCAACTGCATTGATAAATATATCATACTTTATTGTAAACGTTAATGTTCCGATGATACTCGTTCGAAAATCAAATAATTTGAAAATCCCCTTGTTGAAACAGACGAAGCTTCAGGATATGTAAACAATTGTGGGAAAAGGACAGCCAGTCCCGCTAATGACGATGGTGATGGTGGTAATGGTGGTAGTGTTGCTAGTGAGGATGATGGTGATGAAGATGTTGATGGTGACGACGGTGATTATAACGATAATTATGATGATGACAGTGACGATGATGAAAATGATGATTATAATGTTGACGACTACCATGGTTATGATGATTATGATACATTTCATTTTTTACTTTGTTTTTCAATTACAAAGAGCTATTTACTACGAGCGGCAAATAAAAGAATACCCAGTGGCCACGGCCATGTTTGCTAAAAAAATATTTAAAAATACAGAATATAGATCTATATCTATATCTCTATAAAGAGAGCCGTCAGGTCAAGATAAACTACTGAGAAATTATTGTCTAAGCTATGCCCACTGCAATGTGCTATTAGGTTTATGATCTATTGATAAGAGCAAGTCGCCAGCGAATGATTGTATCAATTTAGAACGATTATTTTGGGGTTATTACGGGCCCAGGTCATGCTTTATATTCGGGCCTTGAAGCGATTCAATCAACAGAGGAAGGTTACAAAACTTACATAGGATACGGAGGCTTTTGTTCAATATAATATCGTGTATGGCGCAGGAGATACTGGTAAGACAGTGAGCGAGAAGAAAGAGAGAGAGAGAGAGAGAGAGAGAGAGAGAGAGAGAGAGAGAGTATATTCGGGTCTTGAAGCAATTCAATCAACAGAGGAAGGTTACAAAACTTACATAGGCTACGCAGCCTTTTGTTCAATATAATCGTGTATGGCGCAGGACTCTCTCTCTCCCTGTCACGGACATACTTTGCGGCTAACCCCCCTGCACCTGTGGCTGCACTTAGTAACTTACGTCCCGAGAATCTCGTGGATGGAGTAGTTGTAGAAGCCCAGCGAGCTGATCATGTCGTCAGTGAGCGAGTCCTCCAGCAAGCCCGGCTCCCCGTCGTCCAGGGGGTGCGCGTGCAGCTGCTCCAGAAACTCCCGGCGCGACCACACGCCCTGACTGCACGGGGTACCCTGACTGCCCTGGGTACCCTGACTGCCCTGATTGCCTTGACTGCCCTTAGTACCCCGACTGCCCTGACTGCACTGGGTACCCCGACTGCCCTGGGTACCCTGACTGGCCTGACTGCCCCGCGCCGCGCTCCTCATGCCCGAGGATACACACGGGCTCTTGGGGCCGCTTGTGTCACTGCCTCTGTACTGCTGCCCACTAGAGTCTTTCCGTGAAGCGGTGTCGTGGGAAATACACAAGCCAGTAGCTTCATGCTTTTGTCCACTAGAGTCTACCATCCGTGCGCCAGTTTCACGGTGCTGCCCACTAGAGTCTACTATCCGTGAGTGAGGCGGGCAGGCACCGTCAATGTTAGAGCTAGAGCTAGAGGAAGGTCCGTGTGGTGGGCCACCAGACTTTGGCTGGGAATACTGGGATTGTGGATGGAGCTCAGAAGCCCGAGACTCCCTGATAAGGTGGGCTGAGCCCGTGTCACTGGGGTGGTGGGACTGGGGGTGTGGCTGTACAGAGTCCCGCACCGGGTTGGTTGGGGAGGAAGCGTCAGTCGCGCCGCTCAAGTCTAGGACAGAAGTACCCCCGGACAGGCTTGTCACTAACACTTTGGGCACTGGAGGGGACGGGTTCGGGTTCGAGTCCCTCCCGACGCTGGTATGATGACTAGACTGGGAGTTGTCCAACCCGCGGCAGCTGTTTTCGTCATGGCACAAGTTCAAGTTCAATGGAATGGACGGCTGTGGTGGCGTCGGCGTGCAGTGTAGGAAAGACGAGCATTTGGGGTTTCCCTTTGCTGCGATATCCCCGCTCAAGTGTGAAAGACCGTCGCCGCCGCCTAGAGAAGCAGGTCCATGGCCCGACGGTTTATCCTGGCCCGCCGCGCGGCTGTAGGCCCTCAGCCTCTGCTCCAACTCCGCCCTGGCGTCGGGGTCTGGGATGAGGTAGCTCTCCAGAGACAGACGCCCGCCCACGCCGCGCTGGTAGTTACAGGTATTGCAGGTTCCCGAGGTGGCACAGTGCACACCGCCGTTGGAACAGGTCGTGCAGTTTTTACAGTCAGGGGTTCCTAAAGGAGTGCTGTGACTTTTGCGCCGGTTTGCGGCGGTCTCTGTGCCTGCCCTGTGTTGGTTAGCGCCGGAACAGGAGCAGGACTGGGGCGCGGTGTGACTTTGTGTGGCCGTCCTGCCCGCCTGGGTAGTGACTGTGTCCGCTGTTGCTGGTGAGGTAGCGACGTGCTGAGCAACTGTTGCGGACACGTGGATGGCGTTGTGGCACCGCCGACAACTGCTGATGTTGTTGCTGCTGTTACTGCTGCTGCTGTTGGTGGTAAGGATGTGGGGCGAGGAGCTGTTGTCGCAGACGTTGTTGTTGGTGTTTGCCAGCCTGTTGTCGCTGTCGCTGTAGCTGTCCGAGGATCGGTCGTTGTCCAAACAGGTGATGCACAGCGTGGCATTGTCTTCTGAGGACTGCACCGAGTTCAGGCTGGAGACTGGGCCGTCAGAGCCGTCAGAGCCGCACCGCGAGCACAGGCCTGGTGCCGGGAGGTTACAGTTGGTCGTGTCGTCCACCAGGCACTCCATCATGCTCACGGAGGCAACGCGTCCAAGTGGGAGAAGTTTAAGTTTGGGATCGCGTTTGTGTTGTTTACTGGCGTCCAACGTCAGAGCTATATAGACTATATTGTGAACTGGTCCCGAGACTAACATCCGAGAAATTAGGTGAAGCCACACAGATATGTTTCAGGGATACCATGACTCTTGTTTCCGTCAATCAAAAGAAATAAATAAGGTGACAGTTGTTCTTGAGGTAGCTTCTAACCAGCTACAACCTACGATTGTATCCAATACAATGAGATCCGATGGTACACAATGAAGAAGCAATAACAAAAACTTAATGAAGAACCGCCACTATCAGTTAGAATGATTCCTCCATCATGTCAGAACTGACAATAAAATGCTAGTGTATGAAGCGTCACATCCAGTATTACAGTACTATTCTATAATTATGGTATTCACGACTTGACTAGCAGTAGCTCTGTAGCCAGTACAAGCTGCTATCACAGTTCACACACACTGGGCATCAGTACCAGGTGGCTTTAGGCTTCAGCTTACCTCGTCAAAGTTAACACACATTAAAGGCGACTATTGTACGTTCAGACTATTGACTTCAATCGCTGTTGGACCTGATCCAAAACTGCTGAGCGGAGACAAAAAAAATCGACATTTTTTACACTGCAAATTATCGAAACGTTGGCTGAACCAAGGTAGCGCAGCGCGCAAGCTGCCGTATTTTTAAAATCTCCACGATATGCAATAGCTAGGATATGCACAGTGAACAAACTTTGTATCCACATAGCATATCTGCCAATATCACTGTCGAAATTCCAACACCGCCCGTGAAGCCTTTAAAAAGTGATAAGGCTTTATCTAAAGAGACTCGCGTGTGTTTAGTATATGAGAAACCCACTGTTTTAGTATATTATGTGATCTGATAGCGACCAATTTCTTTTCTTTTTTTTTTCGGGGGGGGGGGGGGGGGGGGGGGGGGCGTTGGAGTAACTATAAAAAATAGCACCAGTAAATAGAGTATTAAAATTTTTGTTCCTTCCATTACAAAGCTAGAAAAGAAGTAACAATGATTATCCGTGACTATGGTTTAAATACAACGTCCAGAAAAACAATAGCTACGTACCCAAAAACCTCCGCATTCCTTCAACCACGAACAAAAAAGTTGAAAGCTGCGATAATAAAGTACTAGATAACAACAGAGTGGAACGATAGCAGGACTTAAAGCCTTGCAAACAACAATTATTACGACTACGTAAAGGATAATGACCGGGACAATACCAGGACTTGAAGCCTTACCAACAAAAATTATTAAGACGTATGTAGAGGATAATGGCCAAAAATACACCAGGACGTTCACGTTACAGTTTACAAACAACAATTATTAAGACGTATGTAGAGGATAATGACCGAAAATACACCAGGACGTTCACGTTACAGTTTACAAACAACAATTATTAAGACGTATGTAGAGGATAATGACCGAAAATACACCAGGACGTTCACGTTACAGTTTACAAACAACAATTATTAAGACGTATGTAGAAGATAATGAGCGGAACGATAACAGTACTTATAGCCTTGCAAACAATTATATTAAGACGTATGTAGCAGATAGTGACCGGGGATGTATCAGGACTTGCAGACTTACAAACAACAATTATTAATACGTATGTAGAGGATAATGATTGGGAAAATATCATGACTTACAGTCCAAAAACCTAAAAACACCATTATTAAGACGTATATAGAAGATAATGAGCGGAACGATAAGAGTACTTACAGCCTTACAAACAACAATTATTAAGACGTATGTAGAATATATATTGACCGCGAAAATACCAGGACTTACAGTCTGACAAACAACAATTATTAACAAGTTTGTAGATGATAATGACTGGCCAGGTTCCAATTAAACTAGAAAGGGTTTGGCTTTGACCGCAGGCCTACAGGTCGTTGAACCCTGGACACCCAGTAACTGGCTGGCTGATTGGCTGGTTGGCTGGCTCAGACTAGACCTGCCCTGTTGATTGAGATCTCTATACCGAGATAATTACAGTTACGTATGCTACAACTCTGCCGTGGTTCAAAGTACAACTATAATTGTACACTGCTGAGACCAAGGACTTGACATTCAAATAATTATTGGCATTGCGATTGAGATAGAGAAAACTGGGTGGAAGCCAGCGACGTTTCTGTTCTGAAATGTTGGAATATTATTGTAATGAGGGTCTAAATCTAGCTACCTTGAAATGACTTTCAATTTCACAGCGTAGAGAAGTTACATTGCTCACAATGCAATAAAATGATGCAAAATTCTTGGAGATGTGATTTAATGATGTAATCAGAGATAGTCTAATGAGTACACATTCACAAGAGGTTGAAAACTGAAAACCGTTGCATTAAATAATGGAAACAGGGTAGCGTGCTAATCAAGACGATCAAACGCAGCACTTTAACGTCTTGACAGTTGGTAGAGTTGGTATAACGTCCAACGTCAGCACTATTATAGACCATTGTGGACGAGCCCCAAGACTGACGTCTGACAATTTTATATGCTGCCACACGTGGGATAGGGCGGGGATACTATGGCCTCTATCTCAGCCGGTCACATTAAACTGACACCGACCCAACCAGTAGGGGTGAAATCTCCAGGGCTCGAACCACGGACCCTCTGCGTCGAAAGCCAATGTTCTACCCCAGGATCACCGGAGCCCACGTCTTGACAAAGAATAAGCACGTTTTCTTCTGAATCTATACCACAGTTCACACTAAAACGTGTACAGAGATAAAAGGCCAGTACTAGAAACCTATGTTCGGGACAACCTAAATACCAGACACTTGGTCGTCAACGGAAAACAGGAAACTATATGACTTGTCATTATTGTAATCGTATAATTATGTATACACTTATACAATCCTGATTGACATAGCAACAAATTCTATAAAGGCAAAGGCATCAAGCTCGCAATCTTAAAAAAAAAAAATTGGCTAGGCACTGTACTGACGATAAACGCCTAAAATTCTCTCTCTCTCTCTATATATGACTCTTGTCTGTCTGTCTGTCTTTCTCTCTCTCCTCCTCTCTGTCTGCTAGTCTCTTTTTCTGCCTCGCTTTCATTCTCTCTTTCTGTATGTCTCTTCCTCTCTCCCCCGTATGTCATGTCTTGCCTCTCTCTATCCCAGTCTCACTATCTCTGTATGTCAGTCTCTCTCTCTCCCTTTTCCTCCTCTGTTTCTTACTACATGTACACAACTAATAGTGCACTGACAGTTGAGGTAGTGACTACTCCATAAGTAGGTTATCTCAGAGGTGATCACGTTTGCTTTTACCAAAAAGCATTTCACCCGTATCTTAAGTTGTTTCTCCCTCTAACTAGTGCGGTACTCAGGAAAGTCGCATCTATTTCTTTTTTCTTCTTACTAGTCCTACCGACGCTTTGGTGTTGAGTTGAGTTAGCTTAACGTCCAACGTCAGCATTGTATAGGCTATATTGTAGAAATCTCCAGGGCTCGAACCATCGACCCTCTGCGTCTGAAGCCGATGCTCTACCTCAGAGCCACCGGACCTCCACGTCTTGGCACTGAATAAGCAAGTGTACTGATTCTATGGCACAGTTCACACTAAATCGTGTACAGAGATAAAAGGCCAGTACTAGAAACCCATTTTTTAAGGCCACCTAAATACCAGACACTTGACGTGAAAGGAAATAGGAAACTTTATGACTAGCCATTATTGTAATTAGTATAATTTATGTGTACACTTATACAATCCTGGCTGAGACGGCAACAAATTCTTGAAATCTAGACTATAAAGGCAAAGGCGTCGAACTCTCAAACTAAAAAAAAAATTAGCTAGGCTCTGTGCTGGTGATAAACGCCCAAACTACCTTGACTCGACCTCCAAACCCAATGTTGTGGAGGCCCGTGGGCAAACTTTCCATCATCGTGATAACTGGAGGCTTGGTCATCACGGTGTATAACTATAAGGCATCCACCCATCCCACCCGTGCGTCATGCCGGACACGTTAGACTTTTACAATACATTTCCGTAATAATTAGTCACATTAAATTCTTGTTATACTATTTCCTTATTTTTGTCCAGAGCATTTTTTGCTAGTCCTCTTTAAATTAGAGGTAACATCAAAATTCTGTCAACCGACCGTCTTAAGTTAGAACTCCACACCACAAAACGCATAAAAAGTATGGTGCCAATTGGGAAGCGATCGATTTTTGTTTTTCGTTTATTTAGAGTCAGTAGCTTCTCATGTTGGTGCATTCCAAACAGAAGATGGAAATTTCGGTTAATAGTAGCAACATATTGGCTGGCTGGGTGAATGGCGGTATTTTCGGCAAAGGGAAATCAATGGTCATATTATCGATATTCTATAGAACCATAAATATAGAGTGAGAGAGAGAGAGATAGAGAGAGAGAGACGGTGTCTAGACAGTAGAGCAAAAGCCGCTTATGCTGGCAGACACGCAACGGAAGGAATGTCCAGGGGTACGAAAATAGAAAGAATCATACGAAAAGGTAAAGTGTGCCAAGTTATCTCTAATAGACACAGAGAGAGAGGGTAAGAAAAATTAAAAGAGCTTTTTAAAAATGCGATAGTTTGCAAGCAGTTAGAGCCAACGTTAACAGCAGTTCTATGTGCCCCCCCCCCTCTCTCTCTCTCTCTCTCTGGGTCTCTATCTGTATCTCTTCTCTCTCCCTCCCTCTGCGTATCTCTTTCCCCATCCTTAATCGTCTCTCTCCTTCTCTGTATGTCAGTCTCTCTCTCCTTTTTCCTCCTGTCTTAGGCTAGTATATTAGGCAACATTCAGACTTCAATAAAAACACTAGAAAATAAAATTCTCTTTAAGTTCATCCAGGAGCGGCAGCCGTGTACATACACTTGATAAATAAGTCAGAGAACATGTCTATACTTTATATTGTTAAATATTAAACTGAATGGGTTAAATAAAACAATTCTATTTGTTTTCCGGTTTTAACTGTTCATTGTTCCCAATTTCATGTGCACTATTATAATCTAGTGCAGTGACAGCTGCGGTAGTGACCACTCCAGAAGTAGGTTATCTCTGAGGTGATCACACTTGTTTTTGCCAATCATTCTTTCAAAAAGCATTTCACCCGTCGCTTGTTAAGTTGTTTCTCCCTCTAACTAGTGCGGTACTCAGGAAAGTCGCATCTATTTCTTTTTTCTTCTTACTAGTCCTACCGACGCTTTGGTATTGAGTTGAGTTAGCTTAACGTCCATTGTATAGGCTATATTGTGGACGGGTCCGAAGTCCTGGTATTTCCTCGGTCATTATCCTCTACATACGTCTTAATAATGGTTGTTTTTAAGTTTTTAGACTGTAAGTCATGATATTTTCCCAATCATTATCTTCTACATATTTGTTAATAATTGTTGTTATGTGCTGCCACACACGAGACAGGGTGGGGATACCATGACTCCTACCTCAGGAAAAAGGGGGGGGGGGTTAAAAGAACAGTAGATTATTTAAACATAATAATATGTGCCGTCAGGGCAAGTGTAAAGGGTGCCTGTGTGTGTCTGGGAAAGGGGGGGTACTTTTTTTTTTTTTTTTTTTTTGGGGGGGGGGGGGGGAAGGGTGCCTGTGTGTGTCTGGGAAAGGGAATACGTATTATAGTTATTTCACAATGAGTTGATATAGACTGGAGGTGGATGTGGCGCTCTACGATACGAGAATTAAACTCCCGAGCTTTTAATCCTCTCGGTTTAACTAGAGATAGTGAAATACCAGAAAGAATGTGATAGAGCAAGAGATAAAGAGAGAGAGAGAGAGAGAGCGAGAGAGATGGGGAAGCGGGGGAGGGTGGGGGGGATGTTAAGTAGTGCACCGAGAGATAGAGGGGTGTCATCAGGTCAAAAGGTCAAAAAGATGGATAAGAACTTGATAATAGTCACCCCCTCAGTCAAGAAGCCAGAAAGAGAGTTGCATGCAATAGACAGAGGAGTGGTAAGATAAGTAATACAGTCGCGGGTGAGAGAAGACAGGTTCGTTTAGGCAAGGGATAAAAAAAATGTACAGTGAGAAGCACTCTTAATGTTAATCAGATATGAGACAAGGTTTGGTTAGCTTTTTATCTGATATTTACGACCTGTACGTATTATATCTCTAGACCAAGCCTACACAATCTCAGTAGCACAGTAACAAGTAGCCTAACAGTACACGTGTATTTTCGTTTTGTTGTTAATGTTGTATCCAGTAGACAAGACAAACATTGTCGGTACAGCCTGAATTTCACAGGTTAAATTAGTATGTCAACAAATACACATGTATTACTACTACCATAACAGAATTATGATACAGAAAAGCAGTCCAACAACTATCAACAGACGGCCCGATGGCAGAATAGGTGCCGAGTAGAAGGTGTGGGTTCAATCCCCAGTCTAAGATGTGTCTTTGTCTACTAGTCTTATCTGTTAGTCTCAAGCTAGACCTAGGTTTGTAGCTGTCCCTTCTAACCTACTACTATAATAACAAAACTAGTAATATAATAGTACAGTGTATAGCTATTAGTAGTAACGACTGACAACCCGCACTACTAACTGAAATGACAGAGAGCTCACAGTCCGAAGCCAAACACGTGAAGCCAGGCCCACGTTGCAGCAGACTCTTCAATCAATTACAGCAGTTTGTGAAAACATCGTTTAAAACGGCAGATCTGAGGGTGCAAGGTGACTCGGTGCGCTACTCTGCCACTGCCAGTATATAATCTATAATATATACATTACGTAAAACACAATGTAGTAGTACATATACACCACAGGTTAACTCTATAATGCTCCTGTGATGTACACTGCTGAGTGACAGTGATGGATCATACTCTGATGAACTGGCGGCTGCTGTAATCAAGGCCTCCCGGGTTCAGTATTGAGGCCAACAGTTTTTACTCTCTTACAGTCACGGCTTTAACACTTCATCTATATCTAGTGATATCACGATGTATTAAATAATTCAGTCAAGATGACTCGATCATTATCCTCTCAGTCTGTCTGTACGTTTGTCAGTCATTCTCTCTGTCTCCCTCTACCTCTCTGTCTTTTTTGTCTTTGTCTGTCTGTCTGCCTGCCTGCCTGCCTGTCTGTCTGTCTGCCTGTCTGTCTGTCTCTTTCTTTCTCTCTCTCTCTCTCTCTCTCTCTCTCTCTCTCTCTCTCTCTCTCTTTCTTTCTTTTCACCTCAATTTCCATCCTCGGACATGACATGCACCGACCAAGAGGAAACAATATCAGCAATTAACGTTGATATTATGAGAACAGTCAGCCAAATAACCGTGACATGCCCCACCCATGAGTTGAGTTGGTTTAACATCCAACATCAGCACTATATTGTGGACGAGCCCCAAGACTGACATCTGACAATTGTATGTGCTGCCACCATAGATGTATATAACTACCCTGGTAGTTATATACACCTATGCCTGCCACACACGAGACAGGGCGGAGATACCATGACTCCTGTCTCTGTCGGTCACATTTAAAGGGAGTGAAATCGCCAGGTTTCGAACCCATACCTTTTACGTCGAAAACCGATGTTCTACCCCGGGCCACCGCGCCCCACCAATTAATGTTATCATGGGTTAACGGAGTAGAGTAGGAGGAGGGATGACAACAATGATTTCCACACGAATTTGCTTTTCTTTGTGTTTTTATCAGCGTGGTGACATAAGCTTCTAATAAGTATAAAATTATATAATAATATATATGTACTTGGACTGTGGTGTGATCAACTTGAACTAAAGTGCAGTTTAAAAAACCCCCACAAAAAAAACCCCAGCAACTAACGGGTATACCTAAGACAAACATTATTAAATAAGTGAAACAATCTAACGTCATTATAAATCAATGATATTGATAAAGAGGGATAATTCAACACATGCTGTTTTGACTCTGACTTGTTTATTACTACTTTTATAATTGTGATAGCGAAAATCTACGTTATTACTTGTAACTATGGATGATTTCTTTTTTCGCTTTACGGGGAAATTCGTTGTCCTAGACCACGTAACAAAAATTTATCGAAGTAAAGTGTTTAAAAAAATAAGTTACATAAAATTGTCAGACGCCAGGGTTGGGGCTCGTCCACAATAGTTCATATACAGTGCTGAACGTTAAACCAACTCCACTACGTACTCTCTATCTCCTTCTCCCTCCTTCACTCACCCATCCCCTCCCTCTCTCTCTCTCACTCTCTCTCTCTCTCTCTCTCTCTCTCTCTCTTCTTCTTCTTCTTCTTCTTCTCCTTCACTCTCTCTCTCTCTCTCTCTCTCTCTCTCTCTCTCTCTCTCTCTCTCTCTCTTCTTCTTCTTCTTCTTCTTCTTCTTCCTGTTTTTACCATACCCCTGAATCAAGTTAAATCTCCAGGTACAAGTCTTAAAAAAACAACAAACAAACAAGCAAAAAAAGGTCCAGTCATTTTACGTAATTGCGGGTACAGTTGCACCCAGTTGCACTAAGTTTTGGAGAGAAAAAAATTAAGTCTAAAGAACCCCTCATATAATACATGTAGATCGAGAGGTCATATGATCCCAGTTATGTACGCTTAGATGTAGATCTAATCTATTAATGAGCGCGGAAAACTTTATAACATGTACCTCAGGGCTAAAGGTCATTACGCTTCTACAGTTGTGACCACGCATGAACAGACACCACGGGTCATTAAATTAATTTTGGTCCGGAGGAATGGAGAATCAAAAAAGACGAATGCGCTACGTCAGTACATGTATATCAATTATTGTATTGCAAACTTATTTCGATTGTTTTACAAATCGCCCCATTTCGGTTGTATATCAGTCACCAATAAAAAAAAATAAAATAAAAATAAAGATCTGTATCTAACAGCAAAATTGAAACCTACATCGCACTGCGTGTACATTTTAAGATTGTATGAAATAGTCAAATCAGTGAAATTACGAGAGGAAAAAAAAAAAGATTAAAAAATTAAAGTGCCTTTTCCTTTTCTTTTCGTAAACACCACTTCAGATCGATGTATAATTCTGACACACGTCTTTATAATCTACAATTTGAGAATTATTATAACAGATCTACACGCAATGCATTTCTAAATATGCAACACATTTTAAAAGAAAGTTCTCTAGTGTTATATAGATCTACAATAACCACGATTTTATGATGCAAACACAATGCTGAATATTAATATGTTTTCTAGATCTAGTTTACTATAATAAGCCCTATTATATAAGCAACGATATCTTGGTGCAAGTTACACACGAAGAATTCACTTTTTTGTAAACACATAACCTACTACGATAAAAGGCAAAAAATCACACTTGATTCGGATACTGAGTCTAATAACAATATGCATTATTCTACTCCGTTTTTAGAACTATAGATCTATAACACTGATGCCAATTATGCGATCACAGGTAAGCAGGAAACATAGATCTAGCATCCCATGGAAATGATCACGAGAGCGATTTCAATTTCATCACCAAACCACCAACACACAATAAATAACAGGATATAATTTATTCACAATCCAGGAAGAAAACATACAGTGTGTGAGCCTATAGATCTAGATATCTATATCTATATCCAGATCTAGATGAAGTCCGATGTATAGATCTAGATGTGAATGTTGAAGTTATGTATACTGTACACAGTACAGCAGAACGACCTCGTACTCTCGTCTAGACCCAGAGGAAAATTTCCAGGTATTGATCCAGTAAAGACTACATAGAGCAACTTGCGAAGAGGCGGGTCTGAATGATCTTGGCTGATTGCCACACATGGCAGAACTACTGAACTAGGAGCATTCTCGTCTGCTCCACTGGCACAGGCGCAGAGACGGCTCAACACACACGCAGACACAGTGACACACGCAGTCATCAGTTCAATGACGCACGGCCGTGCGCACGTCACAGACACAACACGGGTTGAACTAGGAGTGACTGCTAGAGCTGTGACCTCACTACACACCACAAACCACGCTCTACCATAACATTAACATGAGATTCGACCGCAAACAACCTTCGCCCGCCCTACAACAGATTGTAAGCAAACTGTGAGCCAATGAGGTGATGGTGTAACCGTGGCTATATCGTTATCTGGTATCCTAGGGTGTAACCCACGGGATGAAAGAAAGACTTCATGACCTGTGCTGTAACAGGATCGTTTAAACCTGCTGGTGCTGTGCTGTGCTGTAAGTGGCGGACGATCATTTAACTGGCTCCCAGGTCGAGAGTAACCTCTCCACTCCGGTATATCACATGTCACAACATACACGTGTTGACCATTCCCTTCACATTCTCCCATGGCGCAGGGAATCAGACGGTTGAGTGATTTATTACCCAATAGAGGCATTAATTATCTAATAGAACAAACAGAAACACATTAAAAAAAACAACCCACAAAGATTTACAACCAAAGCTCATTAAAATTAAACCAAAATAAAACTCGACGAAAGCAATGCATCGTATGATTATATATACAACGAAAGGGGTGCAGTGTGTATGCGTCTGGGGTATGGCATGTTGTAACACAATGACCAACGTACATTCATAATACGAATGGGAACAGCTTTAGGTCGTTAAGTGTTTAAGTTCAATAAGTAATTATACATTCATTACAAATGGGCCCCTATTGGCGCACTTTGAATGGGGAAATCGCTCGCCATTGCCTACCTAAAGTGAAAGTACAAGGAGTACCTGTTTCGGGAACCATGGCCACTATTAGGATTCGCTGTTTAGTTTTTACGCGCGCCATAGTCACGTGAAAGAGAAGAGAATAGACAATAAACAACGCTTAAAATCGGCCTTAAATTAAGGTACAGAACCCGGGGCAGTGTAGAGGGCAGCTATTGTTATCATCATCCAAATGGTAAATCACCAAAGATAAAGCGCCAGAACCTGGGAGGGCGAGAATGAGGGTGGAGAAATAAAAAAGGTAAAACAGGAGGAGGAGGAGGAGGAGAAGAAGAAGAAGAAGAAGAAGAAGAAGAAGAAGAAGAAGAAGAAGAAGAAGAAGAAGAAGAAGAAGAAGAAGAAGAAGAAGAAGAAGAAGAAGAAGAAGAAGAAGAAGAAGAAGAACAAGAAGAAGAGAAGGAAAAAGAACAAGAAGAACAAGAACAAGAACAAGAACAAGAACATAAGCAAGAATTGTAGAACAAGAAGAAAAAAAAGATAGGAGGCTTAAGAGAAAGAGAGAAAAAAAAGGGGGAGGGGGGGGAGGCTGACAATTTAATCAGTGTAATCATCAATCTGAAACATAACAAATAACTCCTACACATTGCCTTGACTAGCAGTAAGTGCTCTCTACAAGTACTAGTAGGTCGTGTACAGTAGCAGTTGGTTGTGGTGGTAATGTGCAGCAGTTAGTCATTACACTAACAATTAATGAAAGAAGAAAAAGAAGAAAACGAAGAAGAAGAACAACAACAACACGAACAAGAACAAGAACGAGAGCAAGAACAATCGCAAGAACAACTAGAAGAACAAAAAGAACGAGAACAAGAGCAAAAAGACGGAGAAAAACAAGAAGAAGAACCACAAGAACAGTAACAAGAACAAGATAAGACCAAAGAAGAAGAACAAAATCATACAGAGATACTCGTAGAACAAGAAGGAAAAAAAGACAGGGAGGAAAAAGAGAAAGAAGGGAAGACAAAAAAAAGGGGGGGGGGGGCAATTTTATCAGTGTTATAATCAATCCAAAACATAACAAATGACTCCAGCAACTGCCTTGACTAGCAGTAAGTGCCCTCTACAAGTACTAGTAGGTCGTGTACAGTAGCAGTTGGTTGTGGTGGTAATGTGCAGCAGTTAGTCATTACACTAACAATTAATGACCTGCCAGGTGCAAACCCTTGACCCCCCGTGACCCGGTCAGCCCCCGCGAGGTATGACCTAAAGACCTAAAGCTACCCAGTTGGTTAGGTGCACTTTGTAAACTGTTGTACATGCATGTGTTTGGTAGGTACTACAGTGCAATGGTTTGTTGGCCCTCGGTGCAAGTTTGTGGGGAGTAGGGGAGGGATGGAGAGATAGATAGATAGAGAGAGAGAGAGAGGGGGAGGGAGGGGGAGGAGGGGGAATGATTGTACTGAAATCTGTAAATTTATGAAGAATTGTATTGTCATCACTGTAATTATATGAACAGTTGTTAAAATGTTATTTACTTCAACCTTAGTTCGGGTGAAACATTCAACTGGGCATATTTGATATATACATTTATAATCTTATTATAAGTCATAGTTTAGTATTTATAAAATATTTATTTTATATTATTTGTTCAAAGACGGCACACGTTTTGATGCTGTCCTTACTACACATAATATTTTTCATACACCCATAAACCAATGTTTTTTTTATGTACAGTTTCTGGTAACCCCAGATTGCGATACATGCATGGAGAATATACAGTACAAATAACAACAAAATACAGAATCACTAATGTGTGTGTTTTTTTTTTCTTTTTTTTCTTCTTCTTCTAATCTTTCACTTTGTGCATTCTTTGCTGACGAGGTCGAATCGAACCATGGCTTCGACGCAATTTAACCTTTTGCTATCACATTGTGCACATGTTTGGCGTACACATGTTGTGCGGGTTGATGCGTTCTTTTGCTAGCACCTTTTTGTACCGACCTGCACACCTTCCATTTCAAAATAAAAAATATCAAAGATTTTAAGATTTTACCCCCCCCCCACCACAAAGAACACTTTTGTTAAACTACTGTTGTTGAGTTTTTAGTCTGTTGGTGACTGCCTAATCCAATAGTCATAACGATGATGATCGGTGGCACACTTTGTACGTATTTGCGGGGCTACAACAGAGAGATGGGAGAGAGAGAGAGAGAGAGAGAGAGAGAGAGAGAGAGAGAGAGAGGGAGAGAGAGGGGAGAGAGAGAGAGAGAGAGAGAGAGAGAGGAGAGAGAGAGAGAGAGAGAGAGAGAGAGAGAGAGAGAGAGAGAGAAAGAGAGAGAGAGAGAGAGACAGAGAGAGAGAGAGAGAGAGAGAGAGAGTGAGAGAGAGAGGTAGAGAGAGAGGGTGTGCAAGTTGTCGATGCTTATGCTTCATTAATGTTTTCATGTCAATGTCCATTTTCCTGTTGCTGGTATATATCCAACCAAAATTTGCCTGGTGGATGAATAAAAGTTTATCTTAATTTGCTTAATACCGATAATGCAACTTTAGAGTCTTTATCTCATATTATTCACGATTTGTTAGATCTGATAAATTATCCCAAATGTGACTTCTCCATGTTTCCTGTACACATTATTCGACCTCGTTTATCTGGTTGAATTCCATATCTGTGCGTTGTGTAGTTTTTTTACCCCTCTGATCATCACTACACAATAATGACTCTTCAGGGAAACTAAAGGACGTAAAACAACCACATGAACAAACAAACAAACAAAAAACAACAACAATATTACATGTATTTCAATTGAAACTTTGTCACACAGAACTGACGTACCCGCCGCTAATAACGGGCGCTGAGACAGGAAGTCAAAACAAAACACTATTGCATCAGACAGGAGAGCCTAGTGCACTGTGGCCTCATAAAAAAAAAAATTCCAATGGAATTATTTTTCCTGTTTCAGCACATGCACAACTACAAGAGATTCCATCCAGTGTAATTTTTTTATATTAAGACTAAGGGGAAATTGGCAAAAAAAAACAAAACAAACAACAACAACATGCGACTCGCCACTTGATGTAATATTTTTGATAGGTCAAATGTGATGTATAAAAAAAAAAGCACATATATGCATAGCACATTTTCAGATTGTTGATGATCATAAGTGACATGAGCACAGATGTGGACATGCCACATGATGTACACCTTGTATTTTTGTCACTGTAAGCACAATCTGAAATGACAAGTCTAACTTGGCATGTATACCCACAGTAATCTGACTGGCCTTTTTTTATTTCTTTTTTTTTTTCTGATTGACCCTAATATTTGACACATCCATAGTATAAAAAATACATTTCCTGAGATAACATTTGTGTGTGTGTGCATTTGTTTATTTTTTGTATTTCCTGTTGATGTTTTTTATTTAATAATCAGACATGAGCCTTGATATTCTAGAGAGTTTGGTATCACTTTAAAATGAAAGTTCAGTACGAATTTTAAGTAGGTGAGAATACTTCAACTTATAGCCTATGATGGCTATGTACATGTTACAACTTTTTTATATTTTTCATGGATAAACTTGTGCTGAATATGTTTTTATACTATGAATGTGTTGAATATTAGGGTCAATCAAAAAAAAAAAAGAAATTAAAAAAAAAGGCCAGTCAGATTACTGTCTAGGTATACATGCCAAGTTAGACTTGTCATTTCAGATTGTGCTTACAGTGACTAGAATACAAAGCATACATCATGTGCCATCTCCACTGTGTACAACACAAGGAAATTTTAAGGTTTAAATTGAAAAAACAAAAAAAAGGTTACTCACTTGCCGAGAATCTCCTTGGGGTCGTACTTGGCGTAAAACTCCTTAGCCTGATCCGCAGAGGGGAGATCTTCCTCAGTGTCCTTTGTCATTGTCATAGCTTGCCGGCAAGCAGTTCCGAGTCTCTCTCAGTATGATGCACACATTAAACTAAAAGCAGTTCCGAGTCTCTCTCAGTATGATGCACACATTAAACTCACAGTAAACTAACTACAACTGATGGTGATAGGCGGAGTAGCTTCCACTCAAGACTTTCCAATCCAGTCAGGTAATTCAATTTATAAACCTATTCACAACGTTTGTCAAACATATAAACCTTCACCTGTCCTCAACTTATTAACCACAATTATTCAGAAAAAAAAGACATTTAAGTCCCAAAAATGATATAATAGTCACTGGTAAACGTATTATAAACTGTGCTGTAATATCAATATACGAAGTGGAATCATCTACACAAAATAAGTTTAAAACTAATTTCTAAAGGCTGTAGACTATAGATGAACCCTCATCAAAATCCAACGCATACAGAGCTTTGACAACACCCTGGAGTGCTTTCAAGAGGAATGCCTGTGGAGTAGATATAAACAAGAAACCATTTTGTAAACTAAAATTAATGAAACCATTCTGATTTATAGATATAAATAAGAAACCATTTTGTAAACTAAAATTAATGAAACCATTCTGATTTATAAAACAATTACCTACCCTGTTAAGTCCTTCATTTTTAAGAACAATCATTCCCTTTTTAAAAAAATTATTTATAAGTTACTTCATCGATGGATTGGTAACAAAATGTGCAGATGATCTGATCTAAGATGAAGGAAACTATTTGTCCCTTCAACTCCTAGTGCTGTTTCAAGGTCCCTGTAAATCCCCAGAAAAGAGGTCGGAGAATTCGACAAAAAGATTTAAGCAACTAGACCTTGTCCTCGCAAGGTCTAATACTGGGAATTAAAAACACAAGTATATATACATGGTATGCTTCATGTTACCCTTATTTGATATGAGGGAACATATTAAAATACTGAAGAGTTAGCTAGTCAGACTATAACTGTCACAAATTGGTAGTTAATCGTAATAGCTTGCTGAATGGATCTAACTATCAATCACTCAATTTTATTGATTTACAATAATGTAATCTCTTAACAAAGTCTTGTATCGGTGATGTCAACTGGATCAATATTTTTTTCCTGAACTCTAATGAAAATAATTTTCACCATTTGATGAAGAAAAAAATGGCTGGTAATAGTTCAGTAAAAACTAAAACTGTATGGAAGGGATGCGTCTTGTGATTCAATATGATCATGTCTATTTAAGCATTAGACTTAAGTTAAAGAAAAATTAAATAAAAATAAACATATTGAATCACAAGACGCAATCTTTTGATATAGTTTTATTGAACTATGACCAGCTATTCTTGCCATTAAATACTGAAGTAGGATATTTATATAGATGGGAATGAAAATGCAGTAACTGTAATATTATTTTTTTTTCATATTGAGAGAGGGAGAGAGAGAGAAAGAGAGAAAAAGAGAGAGAGAGAGAGAGAGAGAGAGAGAGAGAGAGAGAGAGAGAGAGAGAGAGAGATGACAAAAGACTTGCTGACCTGTTGCTAAAGAAGAAATGCACACATAGAGCAAGTGCCTAACATTCATGATTTCGCTGTCAATGCAAGTCAGAATATTAATCTATAACAATTAACATTTAATTTTAAAAGCAGTATATACTTGAATCTTATTCGATTTCTAAGATTTTATTGGGCATTGGCACACAATATGTTGGTAACAATTAAATTGATATTATATATAAATACAAGTTTTTAATACAGCTATAATTCACAGCCGTTATCAGATTTAAATGATACAATTGCAAGTTGTAAAAAAATGGATTGAAATTTCTTAGACTCATACTGCACGCTAACCGTACGAGTTTGATCTAGTTTAGCTTGGCCTTGGGAGAATCAGCTACAGAACGTTGAAATGAGACCTGCCTATAAGCTGCAACGTTATTCGGAATACTATTCTGGATAATCTGATGAGTTATTTGAAATATTATTCTGGATTTTATAAGCTGTAGATCTAGAGATATTCGGAATAGTATTCCGAATACTGGCAGCCTAATGGTGTAGCCGCCATGTAAACAAAGACCGCAGCGCAGTGGGTAAGAAGCACCTCTAGTTCTCCATCTACATCAAAATCTAGGTCTAGGAATAACTTTGAAATTTCAATAATTCTGTTCAACTTCAAGACCCAAATTTAGATTTCATTTCTAGATGTCCTCTATAGATACTCTACTAAGTGGATTTAGAGTCTAGGGTGTAGATCTAGATTATATTCGATCTAATTAAAGCATAATCTAAACTAAGGCAACTTTGAATGGTGAAATAATACTTGAAACGATATAGATTTATAACCAATTCAGAATCGAAAACAAACGATTGTAGATTCAATAACCGTTTACCTATAGATCTAGTAGTATATTTTGTTTTGACAGTTCGTTCGGTCGTCGCCATGATTGGTTTAGAGTACACAAGGGAGGCTATGCTAGTTGACAACAAATTTCAATCTTTGCGAATGATATACCTTGCATTTGTGGTTTATTTAGAAATTACATCAAAATAATTATAAACAAAACAAAACAAAACAAAACAAAATAAAATAAAAGGGGGAGGGGGTCTGGCGTAAGATATAAACAAAACAAAACAAAACAAAAAGTTGTGAAAACAAAACAAAATAAAATAAAAGGGGGAGGGGGTCTGGCGTAAGAGGTAAAGTGTTGGTCTCCTAACGGAATGACCACGGCTTGAAAGCCAAGGTTTTACACAATTAATTTTTATTTTATTTATTTGGCACACAGCCAAAGTCTTCTATAGACATGACTCGAACAACAACAACAACAACAACAACAACAACAACAACAACAACAACAACAACAACAACAACAACAACAGCAGAAGCAGCAGGAACAGCAGCAGCAGCAAACCAAAGAAGAAAACAAAAAGGAAAAAAAATGAAGCAGAGGTAGAGCTTACTATTATAAGGGAAATAACCCCTTAAAAATTTACAGCATAGATTAAAGTCAAGAGTTATCTACTTTGATATACCCATGTCTTCGAAGCAAATTTAGTTGAATGAAAAGATATTTTTTTAAATGTACGTTTTATAATTATTTATTTGCAATATCAGTAAAAGAAAGAAAAAAAGTTACTTTGAAATGGTAAAGAAATCCAATATATTGCTTTGAAGGAACATTTTATCCAGTTTTTCTTTTTGTTTGTTTGTTTGCAATCCTAGTTTTTAATTACAAAAAAAAAGTCAACATCTCCGATACAATTCTTACATTTAATATTTTTAAAACGTTGATTTTTTCAATGCAGACCATAGGCAATGTTAAATTTTTCAAAAACAGCCATTGTAAAAAAAAGAAGTATTATGCACTTTATCCGAACGAGAGAGAGAGTTTGTTTTCCGGCACCTCAACATGGTAACAGCTATCTATCTTGTGCCCATGATACCCGGAGACACGTTCTACTCCCTCTCTAAGAGCACGGTCTGCTCTCTCTCTAAGAACACGGTCTGCTCCCTCTCTAAGAGCACGGTCTACTCCCTCTCTAAGAGCACGGTCTGCTCCCTCTCTAAGAGCATGGTCTGCTCTCTCTCTAAGAACACGATCTGCTCCCTCTCTAAGAACACGGTCTGCTTCCTCTCTAAGAACACAGTCTGCTCCCTCTCTAAGAGCACGGTCTGCTCCCTCTCTAAGAACACGGTCTGCTCTCTCTCTCTAAGAGCACGGTCTGCTCCCTCTCTAAGAACACGGTCTGCTTGATCTCTAAGAACACGGTCTGCTCCCTCTCTAAGAGCACGGTCTGCTCCGTCTCTAAAAGCGCGGTATGTTCCCTATCTAATAACACGGTCTACTCCCTCTCTAAGAGCACGGTCTGCTCCCTTTCTAAGAACACGGTCTGCTCCCTTTCTAAGAGCACGGTCTGCTCCCTCTCTAAGAGCACGGACTGCTCCCTCTCTAAGAACACGGTCTGCTCCCTCTCTAAGAACACGGTCTGTTCCCTTTCTAAGAACACGGTCTACCCCCTCTCTAAGAACACGGTCTGCTTGATCTCTAAGAACACGGTCTTCTCCCTCTCTAAGAACACGGTCTTCTCCCGGTATAGATATAGATGACATAAACATCTCAATATTATTAGGCTTGCAAAAATGGGGACCCATAGAGAGAATGTGGACGATAGGTACGAGATTCTGACTAATGGCCAATCACAGCTCTTTCCTCCACTTAGGGAACCAATGAGCGATTAGAAAACTTCGTACCTGAGGGGCGGGATTAGGTCACCCCTTATTTTTATGTAGATCGCAAAGACTGCGTTTAGCTGGATAGTAAATACAAAATTATTCAGGCTCTAAATGGTTGTAGTGAGATTAGTTGAATGGCTTTATGATTCCTGTTTAAAGTTGTTATCGTTGATTAAGTATATATACTTATCTTCTCACCGTCAAAGTTTAACCCTTTAACCCGTAAATTGTTAGGTGTATAAAAGGTACCGTGCTCTCTTGTAAACCTTATTTTGAATTGACTGATAAAATCGTTACACAATCAACTGAAACCTCAGAGAGTCGTGCTGCATGGAATGTTATCTTTTCTGCATAATTAATTAATAGATTGCTTTCATTAATATATCAACAAAAATATTAAAATAACACAATCTGTCTGTCTGTAAGTCTTGGTGCAATCCACAATATGGCCTTGCTACTGGCTGGTTGGTTGGTCGGGTTGGTTTAACGTCCAACAGCAGCACTATATGGGCTATATTGTGGACGGGCCCCAAGACGGACGTCTGACAATTTTATGTGCTGCCACACACACGACAGGGCGGGGATACCATGACTCCTGTCTCAGCCGGTCATATTATACTGACACCGACCCAACCAGTAGGGAACGCAACAGCCAGGATTCGAACTCGGGACCTTTTGCGTCGGAAGCCGATGATCTACCCCTGCCCCCCGCGTTTAGGTGGATAGTAAATTATTCAGGCTCTACATGGTTGTTTTGAGATGGCTTGAATGGCTTCATGATTCCGGTTTAAAATTGTTTTCATTGATTAAGTATACATGTACTTATCTTCTCACCGTCGGAAGCCGTGTTCTACCCATTCCCTGTAGAGAGGTAGAGAGAGTGAGGAAGAGAAAGATAGAGATAGAGAGAAGAAGAGGGAAAGTTAGAGAGAAACATATAGATATATAGAGGGGTAGAGAGGGAGAGAGAAAAATAGATAGACAGATAGATGAAGAGGGAGAAGGAGAGAAAACAGAGAAAAAAATAGAAAGTTAAGTTCCTATACTCTTGTCTTTTAAAATGCGCCATTCATAGCGCAGGCCATAATGTTCTTGCTAAGCAAACAGAGGGACCGCGGTTCGAACCATTCCTGGTAATCTTGTTTCGATCCGTGCATAAAATTTTTCAGGAAACCAAAAATCTAATGGCCTCCCTAAATACAGGCCGAGGCTCCAATTGATCGAACTGAACACATTTTGATCACTATTGCATTTATTGTGCAAAAAATGTAATGTGTTCACTTTAATCGATTTAGAGACTTTTCCTGTTTTTTTTTAGGTGGTCTCGCTCAAAGTGCAAATGTTTGTTTACTTTGGTGGATTTGTCTGTACTTTTAGAAACTAGGCCTGCATTGCTCTAGCTTTTCTCATGAAAGCATGCCTTTCAAGCTGGACAATACAAACGGGCCGAAAGGTACGACGATTTCCTGATAATGAGACAGAAAAAACAACAAGGAGTGGTTAACAACGGAACGGAAAATCAACGATATCATTCTTATCATTCTTATCATGAAGTATATTTGGTAATTACAAAGAATAGGCAAAAGTTTAATGCGCCTTATTTTGTGCAATGGTTTAATTTTATCCTAAGAGTAAATGAT
>RQTK01000252.1:96625-127518 GCA_003991915.1 Elysia chlorotica
TCTCTCCCCCTCTCTCTCTCTCTCTTTCTCTTTCTTTGTCTCCCTGTTTGTCTCTCCGTCGCTCTGTCTGTGCATGTCTCTCTATCCTCTGTCTCTGTCTCTATGTGTTTGTCTCTCTATCTATCTCTGTCTCTGTCTCTGCCTCTCTCTCCCTCTCTCTCTCTCTCTCTCTCTCTCTCTCTCTTTCCGCCTCTCTGTCCCTCACTGTCTATCTCTCTGACCCTCTGTCTCTGTTTGCCTCTATTTCCCCCTGCCTCTCTCCGTCCCTCTGTCTCTGTCCTCCTGTCTCTCTCTGTATCTCCAACTGTCTCTCTCTGTCCCTCTGCTCTGTGTGTCTCTCTATCCCTCACTCTCTCTATCTCTCTCTGTCCCTCTGTTGACATTTACACGAAGCTCTGTGTGTCTCTCTATCCCTCTCTCTCTATCTCTCTCTGTCCCTCTGTTGACTATACACGAAACAGGACTTTGTTTGACAAAATATATGAAGCAACGCTAGATCTGGGGTGATAAGCGCAATGTCACGGTACAATGTACATTGATCAACATGTCAGCAACCTAATGTAATTACATGTACATGTATTGTGTACAGTATAGTGTGACCGGCTGAGACAGGAGTCATACTGTGTACAGTATAATGTGACCGGCTGAGACAGGAGTCATGGCATCCCCGCCCTGTCTGTGGTATCACATAAAAATAGTCAGACGTCAGTCTTGGGGCCGGTTCAAAATATAGCCTATATAGTGCTGATGTTGGACGTTAAACCAACTCATCAAAAACAAGATGTATTGTGTACTAGAAGGCATAGGTGCAGCGGCGTTGTATCTGCTTTATATATGCGACTAAGCACCGACCCAACCAGTAGGAAGCGAAATCGCCAGAGCTCGAACCGGACCTTTTGCGTCGGAAGCCGATGTTCTACCCCAGGGCCATCACAGAGCCCCTAGAGGACTAAGAGAAGTAAATATTGCGCAGTGCTTGTTATTAATTTTTTTATATAGCGTCTAACTTTCTGTACCAATCAATGATCAACTTTCTTTTTCAAAACAAAAGTAGGTTTCCGACCAACGCCGCAGCTGGGCTGTGTGTTATTTCACTTTAAAAAGAAAATGCCTAAATAAGAACCTATTTGTCTTGATACAAGAGTTTATTTTAATTTTCCTCAATGTGTACAATTGAATTGATGAATCCACCCCCCTCAAAAAAAAACAAAAACAACAACAAACAACAACAACAACAACAACAACAACAACAACAACAACAACAACAACAACAACAACAACAACAACAACAACAACAACAACAACAACAACAACAACAACAGCATAAAACAACAACAAAACAAACATTTTATCGAAGACCGGTGGGATCTCATACTTTTTAATTATACAAACCATAACAGTGCATTTACATGATAGCTACAAAAATAGCCGGCTTTTTACATGTAACTGTAATGGGGGTAAATCCCAGATTTTTTATCTAGTCTAAAATTGTATAATATTTAAAAGGACCAAGCGCCCTTTTCAGACCCGCTTTGAATGTATGTGTATAGGGTTAAAAAAAAACAACAAACAAAAAAACCCCCATAAAGTTATGCGTTCACATAGTTCACCAACCAGGAAGTCTCTTGATAATGTACGTTCTCCGAAAATCCGTTATATACAACATCTTATAAATAGTATGCACGTTTAAAAGGAGCATTTTTAGTAGAGAAAGCTTGAGAAAAGCAATTACTTGGTCGTTTTTTTTTGGATAATTTTTTTAAAGGGCATAATTGTAAGAACAAGTTATTACCTGCTCGTCAAGATGTTTTAATAAGTGTAATATCTATATGATTAAACGACGAGCACGTATATAATTATATAACGCACCCAAGCTTTACAACAAAAAATAAAAAAGTCCGCAAAAAACAAAACAAAACAGAACAAAACAGAAAAAAAAATAACCTCCGTAACAGGACACCAGCGGCAACGTTTTTGCAGCGTAGGCCTTTGCTCTCTCTCTATCTATCCATTTATGTCTTTCTCTCTCTCTCTCTCTCTCTCTCTCTCTCTCTCTCTCTCTTTATCTCTCCCTCTCTCTCTCTCTCTCTCTCTCTCTCTCTCTCTCTCTCTCTCTCTCTCTCTCTCTCTCTCCTTATCTCTCTCTCTCGTTACCTCTCTCTCTATTCCTCTCTCTTTTTTTATCATCCTAACTCTCTCTACCTCTCTCACTATCTCTCTCTTTCTCCATCTCTCTCTTTCACTATCACTCTCTCTCTATATATATATATATATACACACACACACAATGTAAAAATATTCCAGCCTTTACTTACAAAACTAACTGTGCACTTTCCTGTATTGGTGCAAAAAATCATAGCATATATGCACGGCGACTTTTGAACCTGTTTTCCAAGAAAATTTATTTATCGAGGACACATTAAGTAAGACCTCGTTACGCACGGCTGCAAACTGAATGGAAATCCCCCTTCCTCGATGCTTGCTCGGTTGAAAACATCATGGCATAAAGCATTAATTCTCATGTTTTTCGTATATTATGACCTCACCTCCATTCATAGGCCCAGGCCGTTGTGGTCTTGGATTGTTAGATTATTCATGCTATTTTTTTAATTTTTCAAATCCTGACATTTTTTCTACAACATTTATGTGTTTCATAACTTCTTAAAAGGCAAGGATATATATTTATCTTTTATTCTTTTATTATATCTTTTATTTTTATTACATTTCCTATCTGAAAGTGTGGGCATCTCTCGCATCTCTCTCTCTCTTTCTTTCTATCTATCTATCTATCTATCTATCTACAGTGGAACACGTTTAAACCGAAATTTTAGGGGGTCTAATTTCAATTTCGGTTTAAACATATTTTGGTTTAAACATAGTCAAGATAAAACGAAAAAAACGAAAGGGACACAAGCCACGAAATTTGAATTAAAAATTGGGTAATATCCCTTCTTGGAACACATGTTAAATGAGTTTCGCCAAGCCCCCTGCATAGCAAAGGATGTTCATTTTTTAAGCTTTTTTGTGAGAAAAAATGTGTGTGCCATTTTGTTTTGTTTTTTGTTTGTTGTTTTTTTTTATTCGAATGTGGAAACAAATCTGGAATTTCTTTGGCCTTTTCTATCTTGTCTCTAATGCCAAGAATTCAGGCAATCAGCGAGGCGAATGAGGAGGAGTTTGAACGAGTCCCGAACGATGGCTGGTTCAACAACCTCTTGCACCCAGACTGGGGCGCTATCGGTGAGCCACCAAAGTCAACATATAAAATTAAAACTTAAGATGCTGGTTAACATTATTTTAAAAAATTCCAAGTTGATATAAATATTATGTTAATGATTTAGTACCCTACAAAAACAGCTACTGTAAATAAAATAACAAAATCTAAAAGATTAAATGGGGGTTCATTAATTATTAATTGATTTAACGGGGGTAAATATAATGGTCGCACGTAAATTAATTATCAGACATGATTTAATCGTTGGGGCTCGTCCAAGAGACAGCCTAATTACTGACGATGTGCACTTTAAAACCAACGACGCGAATCGAACAAAACCGCGATAAAGCTTGTTATTGGGGTTAAAAAAACTTACATAGCAAACACAAGCAAACCGCGATACAGTCTAGTTAGGAGAAGAAAAAAAAAAGAAAGCAAAAAATCAACCGCGATACAGTCTAGTTAAAAAAGCTAAAAATCAACCGCTGCTTCCCCTAGTGTCTCACGATGTACACTAACAACCCAGCATAGCAAACCAAGACAATCTTGTGTCTGTTGCCCCCAGACACTCAGCTGCTCCGAGTGAGTCCCGCCAGCTTCAGTGATGGGGTGTACGAGCCTTCTGGCAAAGACAGACCCAACCCACTGGAGATCAGCCAGATCTCCTTCGCCGGGGAGAACAAAAAGGCGTCCGTCAGACGGAGGAACGCCATGATGGTCTTCTTTGGTGAGTTCCATGGACAGTTTATTAAAACTTGTACTACAACAATAACAGCAGCAACAACAACAACAACAACAACAACATCAACATCAACAGCAACAACAACAGCAACAACCACAAGTTATTTTAAAATTGTTCCTAGTTCTAGCCATTCTACCGTTGAAAAGGGGAAACACTAAGGTTGTCTTCTTTGGTAAGTTCCATGGACAATGCATTAAACATTAAATACAACAACAGCAGCAACAACAAAAATAACAACAACAGCAGCAACAACAAATTATTTACAATTTTGTTTAAGTTCTAACCATTTAACCGTTTAGAGGGAGGATGGTCTTCTTTGGAAAGTTCCATGCACAGGAGGTTAAAACATTAACTACAAAAACAACAGCAACAACAACAACAACAACAGCAACAACAACAACAACAGCAACAATCACATGTTATTTAAAAGTTTTTGAAGTTCTACCCATTCTACCGTTCAGGAGGAGAAACACTATGATGGTCTTCTTTGATAAGTTCCATGGACACTGCATTAAACATTTACAACAGCAGCAACAACATCAATAACAACAGCAGCAGCAACAACAAAAACGACAACAGCAACAACATCAACGACAGCAACAACCGCATATCATTTTAATCTTTTCTAATTTCTAGCCTTTCTACCCTTCAGAAGACAACTCAGCCCCCTCCAAATTTCTAATTTTTTTAGCCACTCTAAGTCATATTTAAAGTTCTTGTCTGTAATACTGATTTACCGTCTACCAAATTTGAAATTAGAACTTTAGTCAATTACATAAAAAAGGAACGTTATAATTGTCTTATTTGGTAAGTTCTACGGGGACTACGAAGAGAGAAAAAAAACATACTGATTTCTAAATTTCTTTTAATCTTTTTTAATCTAATAAAGCTTTAATGCCATGATTTCGAGATATACCCAAGAGTCCACTTGAGGTTTTGTTATTACCCAACCCAAGCTTTGCTTCTCTACCTTCTAAACCCCCCTATAACCAAGATCCTACCCATGATATAACCAATACATAATGCTTTTATGCCATGGTGTCTAGATATACCCAACGAGTCCACTAGATGTTTTTTATCACTCAAACCAACCGTTGGTTCTCTACCTTCTCAACCCCTCTATAATAAAGATCCCCATGATATAACCAATACATTATACCCCAAGAGTTATGTTATTACTCAATCCAAGCGTTGATTCCCTATCACAGGTCAGCAGATGGTGGAGGAGATTCTGGACGCGCAGGCGTCGGCGACGGGGTATCTCATGAAGTTGTAGTTCCACGGGGTCCCAGTGTCCATGTTGGGTGTGTTGGACTGGTTGGACCTCAACGGGAAGGTCTGGGCGCGCTACGACCAGAGGACTGGCTTCTCCCCCAACAACCCCCGCCAGCAGGTATAGGGTTTACGGCGTTCTGATCAGCGAGAGTGTATTATGATCAATAGTGCTTTATCATACACCAACAGTGCTTTATCATACACAGTTCATAAACATCAACAGTGCTTTATCATACACCAATAGTGCTTTATCAAATACATTTCATAACCATCGATAGTGCTTTATCATATACAGTTTATAATCATAAACAATGCTTATACCCAACAACATTGCATTATCATACATAGTTAATAACCACCGACAGTGCTTTATCATACATAGTTTAATGCCCATAAACAGTGCTTTATCATACATAGTTTTAACTATCAATAGTGCTTTATCTTACATAGTTCATAACCATCAACATTCTTTTATCATACATAGTTCATAACTATCAATAGTGCTTTATCATACACAGTTTATAGCCACCAACAGTGATTTATTATACATTATTTATAATCATTAAACGTGTATTAACATACACCTTTTATTCTAGACACTATTTCTCAAGCTTCAACAGTTTAACGTAAGCATAAACCTTATGGTAATCAACAATGGAGCTGAAAGAACATGGTCTTTCAAATTCGTATATAATTATAAATGTAGAAATTTTTTAATTTTCTTTTTAGACCAAGACGTAACAAAAATGTAGCTATATATATTTATTTGTTTTCAAAACAAACAGGAAAGAAAATGAAAGAATGATATTAAGTTTAAACAACTAGCGTAATTATTGCATAGCCAGCAAAAAACAAACTTACAACACAAAATGCCCTTTAAATTACCTACTGAAGACACTCCAGTTAAGTGTTGTTACATTGGAGATGGCAGGAAAACCTCTATTGTGTTATAGGCTAAGCGTGTACAACACACAATAACATGATGTGTTGTCCGCGATGAAGATGACCTTTATAACGTTGAGTGAGATGGCCGTCATTGGAGGAAGTAAAAAAAAACCACCACGGGTTCAGTAGTGAGTCAGTGTTGAAGGAGAAAAAGTGTGAAGAACCTGTGAAAGAGGATCAGAGAGAGATAAAGGGTGAGTGAGAGAGAGAAAGAGAGAGAGAGAGAGGAGAAGAGAGAAGATCGAGAAGAAACAATCAATAATCAACTTTTCCTCAAAATGATCTTATCTGTGAGAGACTATTTGAATTTCTTATCTTTCCCCAAATACTACTATTACTTGATCGCAAGAGACTCTTGGTCATTTAGAAATAATCATGTTTAAACCGTTATGTGGCAAATGTCATTAGACAATATTTTGATATGATTCTCTAAATATGCTTTTCGAGGTTCCGTATCACATCTAATACGGGGCGGTGTTGGCTAGACACTCATGGTAGAATGCACAAACATGGCGTAGCTTACGTCTCGTCGTAAGCTTCTTATTCTTATAATGTTACGACGAGACGTAACTTAAGTCTTGTTTGTGCATTCTACCCCCAGTGCTGTCCACAGCATGAGCTACCAGCTTCCGCCAACTTGCTTTTTTTTATTATGCTGTATTATAGAATTAGCTTTTCTTTTTATGCTAGAATGTACATGAATAGAATATTACTCAGATAAACGAGATCACGCCGTATATTCAAAGAACAAATATTGTTTTTATTGTACTTTCTCAAAGTTCTGCCTTTCCTTCAATGCTATAATTAATGTACATGCCGTTGAGTTGGTTTAACGTTCAACCTCGGCACTATTTAGGCTATATTGTGGACGGGCCCCAATACTGACATCTGACAACTTTATGTGCTGCCACACACGAGACAGGGCGGGGATACCATGAATACTTTCTCAACCGGTCACATTATACTGACAGTGAACCAACCAGTTACAAGGGACGAAATCGTAAAAAAAATCTTTCTATCGTGATTGTACACGCCTTATACCAGCAGCAATTATTTTTAAATGTAACACGCTAATAACATCAGCTTTTACTTCCATGCTATAGTATTATTGTACCTGAATGGAATATTCCTCAGATAAACGAGATGGCGCCTTATATCCAAAGAACAACACTTGTTTTTATTGTACTTTCTAAAAATTGAGCCTTTCTTTCCATGCTATAACTATTTTACCGCTGCAATCAGATGGAATTCTTTTAACACTCTAAGAACATCAACTTTTTCTTCCATGCTATAGTATTATTGTACCTGAATGGACCATCCCTCAGATAAACGAGATCACGCCATATATAGACGGCACGCTAGTGTACGGAGCGGGCAAGGCCGTGGAGGACGCCATACGCGCCTTCCAGGACGGCATGCTGTCCACCAACGACTCGAGTGTGGACATCAAGGACAGCTATCCCAGGTCAAACAGGGACATCAGGCTGCCGTTCGCAAACCCCCCGTCTCCCAGGGACCACGAGTTGAAACCCGTCACCAGGTTCCGGCGTGAGTTATAGGTTTCATTGTCATCATTGGCATCATCGTCATTATTGTCATCGTTGTCATCATCAGCATCATCATCATTGTTACCATCATCAACATTATTATCGTCATCATTAACATCGTCATCATCATCATCATCATCATCATCATCATCATCATCATCATTTTTTGAAATTTTTTTTGTTTGCTAAGTTGTATTGTATGATAGAGTTTAGAAAATGTATGGCATATTAAGTTTTAGAAGAGTAGGGGTATTATCACGACATATGAACATATCCAAAAACAATTTATCAACGATAATGATCATTATTCTTTTTTCATTTGATTGTTTTTTCTTTCTGATCAATTATAGGCACTGGTCACCAGCTGCGGTGGGCAATTGTGTGCGCACCCAATAAAGTCACATTCAATAGAGTCACATTCAATAAAGTCACATTCAATATGTTCACATTCAATAGAGTCACATTCAATAGAGTCACATTCAATAGAGTCACATTCAATATGTTCACATCTAATAAAGTCACATGCAATATGTTCACATCTAATAACGTTACCTCCAATACAGCCACATCCAATACAGTCACCTTCACTACAGTCACATTCAATAGAGTCACATGTAATAGAGTCACATTCAATAGAGTCTCATTCAATGTTTTCACATCTAATACAGTCACATCCAATACAGTCACATCTAATACAGTCACATCTAATACAGTCACATTCAATACAAAAGCATCTAATACAGCCACATCGAATACAGTTACATTCAATACAGTTACATTCAATACAGTCACATCTAATACAGTCACATCTAATACAGTCACATTCAATACAAAAGCATCTAATACAGCCACATCTAATACAGTTACATTCAATACAGTTACATCCAATACACTCACATCTAATACAGTTACATTCAATACAGTTACATCCAATACAGTTACATCCAATACACTCACATTTAATACAGTCACATTCAATACAGTTACATTCAATACAGTTACATTCAATACAGTCACATCCAATACAGCCAAATTCAAAACAGTCACTGTCAATACACTCACATCAAATAAAGTCTAAAACACAACTTTCACATCCAATCAGCTGGAAATTTTTACTGTTGCGTCCAATACAACACAACTGTCACACCCAATATTGTCACATCCAATATAAATAATGTCACACCAAACACTTTCACACCTAACACTTTCACATCATATATTGCCACACCTAAAACTGTCATAACCACTAATATTTTGTCACATCCTATGTAATACTGTAACACCCAATACTGTCCCATCTTAACATATGCTTATAATCTTTGTGCATACCTTGCTTTACTGGGGCGCGCGGTGGCCCAGGGGTAGAACATCGGCTTCCGACGCAAAAGGTCCGAGTTCGAGCCCCTACTTGTTGGGTCAGTGTCAGTTTAATGTGAGCGGCTGAGACAGGAGGTAATGGTATCCCCCTGTCTTGTGTGTGGCAGCATATTAAATTGTCAGACGTCTGTCTTGAGTGCCGTCCACAATATAGCCTATATAGTGATGATGTTGGACGTTAAACCAACTCAACAACAACAACAACAACAACAACAACAACAACAACAAAAACCAGGTAAGCCTGGTTCAAGGGTCGCTTGGTCTCCTGGTTTCTTAATACTCAAAGTCATTAGCGAGTCAAATTTGAGATGGGTCACCGAAACTAACATCTGAAAACTATACGTGTAGCATACAGGCACTGTGCGGGTTTTCTTGTATGCCTAACAAATGTAGGATTTTTCTGTAAGAGGGAGTGAGTTGGTCCATCGTCAGCAGCAAGACTATATCACGGACGTGTCCAAAAGGTAGCGTCTGACAATATCATTATAAGTGCCATCACATAGAGACAGTCCGGGGGTGTATACCAGGACTCATGTTGTATCCTGAAACATTTGACTCAAGCCGACCCTGGCAGTTTAAGCGGAAGTATGTTTTCTCAATCGTGGGTTCGAATCCTGTTCTCCCAATTACGAGCCGTATGCCCTTTAGATCTATCACTTGAACCAGCTTGTCAAGTTCAGGTATTACTGTTAATGAGTATTGCCGTAAGTAAATTGAGCGACCGTGAGACAGAGACAGAGAAAAAAAAACGCTACACAGCATCACAGTGATGTCAGGGGACACAACACATGGACAGTTAGAGACAAAAGTGTACGAGAGAAGGAGAGAGGTATGATGATGATAATGATGATACTGATGATAATGATTTTAATGATGTGGTGATGATGTTGATGATGATGATGACGATGACGATCATGATGATGATGATGATGATGATGATGATGATGATGATGATGATGATGATGATGATGATGTTAATGCTTATGATCATGATGTTGTTGATGATGATGGTGATGATGGTGATTTGATGATGACAAAGGAAAATAAGGTCGTTGAGTAAGTGTAAGTGTTGCCTAGTTTCTGGCCAGGGAAACGTTGTACTTACAATGTTTACAAGCAACAACAGTGAAACCGACATAAGTTAAAATTTGGACTTTTTGAGTTGCACTGTATCTAAAGTTTGGACAGAAAACAAATTAAATGCAAATAAAAAAAATTAAAGAATACAGCTGTATCTTTCCAGGAACCGAAGATATTATCTTTATTTAAAAGACACAGTGGTCAAAATAGAGAAGCAGACTTTTATAGACAGGAGTCTACCTCAGACTTCTTGCATCACTATCTGGTTGTTCTTTCTTCCCCAGAAAATCGTGATGTACGACTGGCTGCCCCGCTGGCTGAAACTCGATGAGAACGGGAATCAGTTTGACATGGCCGACTATCCGTATGAGGGAGGGGGCAAAAACAAATACGCCGGTGAGTCTTACCTTGGAGACGATAGATTTTGTGAGACGCTTCACCAAAACAGCTGACTGTGCTTATTGAGGCGATAGATTTTGTGATGAGACGTTTCACACACACACAAAACCCAGCTTACAGTGATATTAGAGACGATAGATTTAGGGAGACGCTTCACAAAAACAGCTTACTATCTTATTAGAGGCGATAGATTTTGTCACACGCTTCAGAAAAACAGCTTACAGTGCTTATTGAGACGATAGATATAGCGATGTGACGCTTCACAAAAACACCAACAAAACATCTCTCAGTGCTGTTAGAGACGATATATTTAATGACACACTTCACAAAAAGATAAAAGCTCACAGTGCTATTAATGATAAAATAGATGTAGTGATAATCTTCGAAAAACAGCTCACAGTGCTACCATAGACGATAGTTTAGTAAGATGTTTCACACACACAAACACACTCACACACGAAACCCAGCTCACAGTGCTATTAGAGACGATAAATTAGGTAAGACGGTTTTATTTTTTTTTTGTATTTTTCTTTTGCTGTCTGCCATCTATGCATTATATATCATAAACGTAAAAGATATTTGTTATTATAGCCTACTTTACTGACCTCGGGCGTTAAAAGAACAACACCAAACACAAAGCACCATCACCACCACCACGACCACCACCACCACCACCACCACCACCACTACTACCACCACCACCATAACCCTTCCACACAAGCACCACCACCACCAACAACAACAACACCACCACCACCACCACCAACAACAACAACAACAACAAACCAACCTGTACATTTATTCCGCAGGCTACGACCCCCATGTGATTCCCAACATCGCCACCGAGTTCCAGGCAGCCGCCATGCGATTTGGCCACACCCTGGTACCGTCAGGCGTCTACCCGTTGTGAGTGCATGTGTTCTTTAACCTAGTTCAATGTAGAGGCCATTTCTCTGCCTCTGTCTATGTTTCTCTCCATCTCTCTGTTTCTGTCTATCTCTCTCTCTCTCTCTCTCGCTCTCTCTCTTTCTCTCCATCTATCTACCCGTTGTGAGTGCCTGTGTTCTTTAACCTAGTTCAATGTAGCGGCAGTTTCTCTGCCTCAGTCTCTGTCTCTCTCCATCTATCTACCCGTTGTGAGAGGCTGTGTTCTTCAACCTAGTTCAATATAGCGGCCATTTCTCTGCTTCTGTCTCTCTGTCTCTGCCACCGAGTTCCAAGCGGCCGCCATGCGATTTGGCCACACCCTGGTACCGTCCGGCGTCTACCCGTTGTGAGTGGCTGTGTTCTTAGACCTAGTTCAATGTAGCGGCAGTTTCTCTGCCTCTGTCTATGTTTCTCTCCATCTCTCTGTTTCTGTCTATCTCTCTCTGTCTCTCTCTATCTCTATTTCTGTCTATGCCTCTCTCCACCTTTCTCTCTCACACTCTCTTTGTGTTTTTGTCTGTGTGTCTGTATGCCAGTCTTTCCCTTTCTCTCACTCTCCCCCTCCCCCCTCTCTCTTTTTCATTCTCTATCTATCTATCTATCTATCTATCTATCTATCTATCTATCTATCTATCTATCTATCTATCTATCTATCTATCTAATCTATCTATCTATCTATATATCTCCCTTTTTTCCTTTCCGTCTCTGTCTGTCAATTTCCAACACCTCTCTTCTCACGTTCACTCTCTCTTTCTATTTCCTTCTCTTTTCTTTGTGTCCGTCTTGCCTTTTTTCTAAACTTGTTAGTCCCTCACTCTCTACCCTAACTCTCTTTTTTTTCTCTATTTCATATCTCTGATTGAGGGAAAATAAATTAATGTAATACAAAAAATGTTTATTTTTCCCCTTAAGATTCAATTAATAAAAACCTATATTTTTCTCTGTTACAGAAAGATCAATAAGGAATGCACGTCACCTAACAGAGATATAAAGGCCAGATTCTCCACCAAGAAAGATGTAGACGGTGACACCACTGTGGGGGTGAAGGGGATTCGACTCTGCAACGCTTTCTGGGTGCCACAGGTATTTTAACAAATAATCATATTGAACTCATAAGGATTTCTTATTAATGATTACGATTTGTTATGGGGGAGGAGGGAGGAGGAGGAGAAGGAGGAGGAGGAGGAGGAGTACATGAAGAAGCAACAACCACTGAAGGGAGAGACGTCACCAGCGTAAGTTTCATATCATTGTCTTTGATTTGTTTAAGTTGCAACCCACTCCCAAGATTGTGGTCCTAGAAAACTATTAATACTTAAAGGAAGAAGAAGAAGAAGAAGAAGAAGAAGAAGAAGAAGAAGAAGAAGAAGAAGAAGAAGAAGAAGAAGAAGAAGAAGAAGAAGAAGAAGATTAGGAGACGAATAAGATGAATGATGGGTCAAAGCAAATGGACCAAGCGCCACTTAATATAACATTTACTTTCACATGTGCTGACATATTAATAATGATGCACCCTGCAATGTAATCTTCACCCCACCCAAAACTCTCGCAGGAGACTACCGAATCCCACAAGGGCAGCATAGACGAGATAGTTCGGGGCATGATCTTCACTAAGGCTGCAATGGAAGATAACATCATTGTGTCAGACATCCGAGGTGAGTAACGATACTCTATAGGTGGAGAGAGAGAATTATCTCCCTCTCTCCGGGTTTAACGTCTCCTAGGTTCCCCTGGGGGATCCCATACGGCGAATGAGATCAGTAATCTGGGTTTTTACCCTTATGGGTGTTTTATTTCTAAATACTATGGGTCGCGCGTATAACTTGGGGGTAGCTTACAATTTGTATGAAGCCATCGAATTCACATATCTTAAGACAGATAAGGTTAGATCTCTATCTCCCTATCCCTTTCTATCTCTCTCTCTCTCTCTCTCTCTCTCTCTCTCTCTCTCTCTCTCTCTCCATCTCCTCCTACCATCCCCCAACACTCCACCGCCATCGTTGATACTTTATTTTATATTTTTTTCACAACCCATTTTGAAACTGCATTTCTCCTTGCACAAGCCATAATTATCTCTATACCAACCATCACAACAACTCTCTCTCTCACTCTATCTCTCTCCCTCTCTTTCTCTCTCTCTCTATCTCTCTAAAACAATACACTATTTGCGCAATCTCTCTCAAACACAGAGAACGTATTCGGGACGCTGGACTGGTCCCGTCGTGACCTGGGGGCCTTGAACATCCAACGGGGCCGCGACATGGGCCTCCCTGGCTACAACGCTATTCGCCAGGCGTACGGGCTGAGGCGCATAGAGAGGTGGGAGGACCTCCCGACTTACAACATCTACCCAGAGGTCAGTAGTCCTGGACATGGTCCTAGTTTTTGGCACTTGCATAGCTTCTTAGTTTTACGATTCCCTTTATCAAACGGTTAGAAAAGCGAAGATTGATTATTTTCATATTTTCATTTTGAAAGTTAAATGTTGAACAGTGAAAAGGTTAAAAAGCTCTAAACCTAACATTGTTATGGTAAGACATTGCTAAGAGGATTAAAAAACAATTATTAACTACGTCAAACATATACCACTCCTCGCCTGCCTGGATTTCCGTACAGATGAAACAGTTCAATCTTAAGCCAATCACAGACCTGGTTTGACAGTCATGTGATATCTTAGCCCAGCCTGGTCATGAAACTCTTTGCAGTATTAAACCTATCGCTTTCAAAATGAAAATGTGAACATAATCCTTGCTTTCAAAATGAAAATATCAACATAATCCTTGCTTTCAAAATGAAAATATGAACATAATCCTTGCTTTCAAAATGAAAATATCAACATAATCCTTGCTTTCAAAACGAAAATATCAACAAAATTCATTATTTGGATTGGTTGGTTAAGATAGTCAACCCTGTAAACATTATTCACCACTCAACGATTATATTGTCCCCACCGACAGATCTTCAACAAACTGAAGGCCCTGTAAACATTATTCACCACTCAACGATTATATTGTCACCACCGACAGATCTTCAACAAACTGAAGGCCCTGTAAACATTATTCACCACTCAACGATTATATTGTCACCACCGACAGATCTTCAACAAACTGAAGGCCCTGTACAACAGCAGCTCGCCGGATGAACTTGACCTATTTCCGGGCGGCCTGTTGGAGACGACCTTCAACGGGCCAGGGGAACTCTTCCAGACCATCGTCCTGAACCAGTTCCTCAGGATCCGACACGGGGACCGCTTCTGGTACGAGAACAAGCTCGGAGGGTACGTCTTTGTGCTGCTGGACTTGCTTTCTCTGTCTGTCTCTTTGTGTGTGTCTCTTTCTCCCTCTCTTTCTCGCATAGTTTCTTTCTCTCTCTCTCTCTCTCTCCCCCCCTCTCTCTCTATTTCTCTCTCTCTATCTCTCTCTCTCTCTCGAAATTATTTATATTTTTTGATCAATTTCAAATTGAAGCGAAGAAGGGAACAAGAAGTGACAAAGAGAAAAAATAGTTAATAGTCGATGTGGAAAGAGGAACAAAACTATTTCACTCTTGTAAAAGATAATGATAAACTGAAACAAGACAAAAACAACAACATAAACAACAACAAAATCAACAACAACAGCAACAAAAACAACCACAACAACAATAACAGCAACAACAACAACACCAAGAACAGCAACAACAACAACAACAACAACAACAACAACAACAACAACAAAACGACAATAAAAGTGTCAGAAATCAATGAGAAATTATTCTGTGTACGATGACAGCTCGCGTCCTAAGTACATATCCGCAGTAGCTTGCGACGCGTCGTAACCAACCCTTCTCATTCTTGTATTGTCATGACCCTTCGTAAGCTACGGCAACGTTGTACTTACAGCCTGTGGCGATATTCTACAGGGCATTTAACTTTGTAAGTTTTTTTCACCTTTTGTAAGTCCTAATCGTTCCATTGCATGTGTGTGTGATTTCCAGAATATACACTGATGAGGAAGTTAGTGAGATAAACCAAACAACTTTCTTTGACGTCCTGAAAGAGACTACCAACTTCCACGATCCGTCTTTCATGCCGTCAGATATGAACGTATTCAGCTGTGGAGGTAAGTAGAAATACTGGGTCGGAAGTACAACGTCGGGGTAGGTTGTAACTGGTTGTAAGTTCTTTTATTTTTTATTGCTAACGACGACTTTGTACTTGCCATCCAATAGAACTATCTGTTCAAGTCTAAAACAGAAAAATATTAGATGAAAGGTCATACATGTGTATCAGAAAGATAGCATAATTTTCGCATTTTTGTAAACTACAATGGAATGAATGATTATGTTTTGAACTATAATTCCCTTGTTAAAAATTCGTAGTAATTTAAGTTGTGATGATGTGATATTGTTTTGTTTGTTTCTTTTGCGCCACGAATAATTTTTTTTCCTTATAAACAATTTACTGATCTTTTATATTAAACACAAATGTTTTAACATGCTGCCAAAATAATTTAGTCGTATAGCCCTAGTCTTGATTGCAGTGCAAGCGATAAATGGGGCGTGAAAATAGCACTACATCTATTTACATTAATATTATTATATTGACATTCTTCCTTCCATTAACATTAATAGTTTAGCACCTACTTGTTAGGAATTTGAGAATTGAAATGGACAAACATTTAAAGACATTATTGCTATGCGTCGACTAAAAAGTAATGGTTTATTTTTGATGAATTCCCTGTAGAATCCTGTACGTAGACTGAGATATTAGCTATGAATCGAACCGCAAACGTCAAGCTCGTCAATCCATACCACTGACAAACTTAGTTGACTTTAGTTAGTTTCTTAAAGACTAAAGTCAGCATCGAAGCAGTACTGTGGACTGGTCCCAGGGCCAACGTCGAACGAATTTTACTTCCTGCCACACAGAGAGACGGAGCTTGGATAACAAGACTCCTGTCTCAGTCGGTCACACGTTATACTACATGGATCTGACCAGTAGCAGTCAAAATCAATCAAATACATTTTTGAGCGAAACAAAATTTTGTCAGATTAAAACATAACCATGTAACTCTTTAAAACTCCCCAATAATTTTCGATCGAGCAATCATATTGAAGCATATATGGATTTTAAAAGTCGACTGCCCCTTGTTTTCTTCTATATGGCAATGCGTTGTGGGTTCCGAACAAAGGACCTCCTAACTGAAAGACCAACGACTTATCATTTTCACAACTTGACCACCAGCACTCCAACAACACACACACACGCGGTACATGTATTTATAATAACATCCTTTTTATCTCAATTGAATTGAACCTACCAGGCATCCCGTTGCGCCCCAGCGGTGCTACCAACTCGACCAACACGACAGATGACGGCATGCCTGGTGATTGTGCCTGCAGGGACCCGGACTTCGACACGCAGAGCGACCTCTACCAGACGGGAGTCCAGGAGCAGTGTGTGGGCCTCAAGCACTACGACTACTTCCAGGGGAGCGAGGCCGCTTACATCATCACCATCATCGCTGTGGTTCTCTCACTGCCTGGTAAGGGGGAGGTCTTCTCTGACACCGACCCAACCAGTTTTGCACTCATTAACCTATGTCAAAATTAAATAAACAACAAAAACGAAACAAAACAAACACCAACAATTTATATTAGTCAATCATTATTGTTTTCCTATTTTATTCACAATAAACTTAGGATCATTATTACAACGTGACGGTAGACCACAACTCATCGTAAGTCTTATTTTTCTCATATCTCAAGAACAGTCATTAGCCTACCTCATATTTTCAACAAGGGACATAAACTCAGATGACCTACTTTCTTTCCCCCAGGCGCCATCGGCCTGATGCTCCTGCTGGTCCGACTGAGACACAGCAGCTTAAGCAGCAAGGCCAGCCAGTCCCAGCACCTGCCGCCAGCCGGACCTGGGGAATTCTATGGTATGTCCAGTTTTACAGGTTTCATGGTATATTTGGTTTTATGGGAAGTTAAGTTTTACAGGTTTCATGGTATATTTGGTTTTATGGGAAGTTAAGTTTTACAGGTTTCATGGTATATTTGGTTTTATGGTAAGTCCAGTTTTACAGGTTTCATGGTATATTTGGTTTTATGGTAAGTCCAGTTTTACAGGTTTCATGGTACAATAGGTTTTATGGTAAGTCCAGTTTTACAGGTTTCATGGTACATTTGGTTTTATGGTAAGTCCAGTTTTACAGGTTTCATGGTATATTTGGTTTTATGGTATGTCCAGTTTTACAGGTTTCATGGTATATTTGGTTTTATGGTATGTCCAGTTTTACAGGTTTCATGGTATATTTGGTTTTATGGTAAGTCCAGTTTTACAGGTTTCATGGTATATTTGGTTTTATGGTAAGTCCAGTTTTACAGGTTTCATGGTACAATAGGTTTTATGGTAAGTCCAGTTTTACAGGTTTCATGGTATATTTGGTTTTATGGGAAGTTAAGTTATGTTGTACTTTTTGTTGGTTGAGTGTATTGTGCAATAGGTTTTATGGTATGTCCAGTTTTACAGGTTTCATGGTATATTTGGTTTTATGGGAAGTTAAGTTATGTTGTACTTTTTGTTGGTTGAGTGTATTGTGTAAAAGGTTTATGGTATGTCCAGTTTGATGGGTGTTATGTTATGTTTAGTTTTGTGGTAAGTGAAGTTGTATGGTATTTTTTGTTGGTTGAGTGTATTGTGTAAAAGGTTTTATGGTATGTCCAGTTTGATGGGTTTCATGGTATATTTGGTTTTATGGGAAGTTAAGTTATGTTGTTTTTTTTTGTTGGTTGAGTGTATTGTGCAATAGGTTTTATGGTATGTCCAGTTTAACAGGTTTCAGGTTATGTTTGGTTTTATGGTAATATTATATGGTGTTTTAAGTTGGTTAAGTATATTATGTGGTAAGTTTTGTAGGTTCTATGGTATGTCCAGTTTGATGGGTGTTATGTAAAGTTAAGTTTTATGGTAAGTTAAGTTATGTTGTATTTTTTGTTGGTTAAGTGTATTATGTGGTAGGTTTTTTAGGTTTTATGGTATGATCAGTTTGACACGTTTCAGGTTATGTTTGGTTTTATGGTAATATTATATGGTGTTTTAAGTTGGTTAAGTGTATTATGTGGTAGGTTTTGTAGGTTTTATGGTATGATCAGTTTGACACATTTCAGGTTATGTTTGGTTTTATGGTAATATTATATGGTGTTTTAAGTTGGTTAAGTATATTATGTGGTAGGTTTTGTAGGTTTTATGGTATGATCAGTTTGACACATTTCAGGTTATGTTTGGTTTTATGGTAATATTATATGGTGATGGGTTTTATGTAATGTTAAGTTTTATGGTAAGTGAAGATGTACGGTATTCTTTGGTGGCTAAGTGTATTATGAAGTAAGTTTTGTAGGTTTTATTTTATGTTAAGTTTTATAAGTTTTATGGTATGTTTAAATTTATGGGTTTCTGGTTATGTTTGGTTTTGTGGAAAGTGAAGTTATATGGAATTTTTTGTTGGTTAAGTGTATTATGTGGTAAGTTTTTTTAGGTTTTATGTTATGTTGTTTTGAAAGTTTAATGTTATGCTCAGTTTTATGGTAAGTGAAGGTATATGGTATTTTTTTGTTGGTTAAGTATATTATGTAGTAAATTTTGGAGACTTTATGTTATGTTGTTTTGAAAGTTTAATGCTATGTTTGGTTTTATGGTAAGTGAAGGTGTATGGTATTTTTTTAGTTAGTTAAGTATATTATGTGGTAAGTTTTGTAGGCTTTATGTTATGTTTTGAAAGTTTTATGGTATGTTTAGTTTTAGGTAAGTAATGTTATATGGTATTTTTAGTCGGTTAAGTATATTATGTGGTAAGTTTTGTAGGTTCCATTTTGAAGTTAAGTTTTGAAATTTTTTTTGTTTGCTAAGTTGTATTGTATGATAGAGTTTAGAAAATGTATGGCATATTAAGTTTTAGAAGAGTAGGGGTATTATCACGACATATGAACATATCCAAAAACAATTTATCAACGATAATGATCATTATTCTTTTTTCATTTGATTGTTTTTTCTTTCTGATCAATTATAGGCACTGGTCACCAGCTGCGGTGGGCAATTGTGTGCGCACCCAATAAAGTCACATTCAATAGAGTCACATTCAATAAAGTCACATTCAATATGTTCACATTCAATAGAGTCACATTCAATAGAGTCACATTCAATAGAGTCACATTCAATATGTTCACATCTAATAAAGTCACATGCAATATGTTCACATCTAATAACGTTACCTCCAATCCAGCCACATCCAATACAGTCACCTTCACTACAGTCACATTCAATAGAGTCACATGTAATAGAGTCACATTCAATAGAGTCTCATTCAATGTTTTCACATCTAATACAGTCACATCCAATACAGTCACATCTAATACAGTCACATCTAATACAGTCACATTCAATACAAAAGCATCTAATACAGCCACATCGAATACAGTTACATTCAATACAGTTACATTCAATACAGTCACATCTAATACAGTCACATCTAATACAGTCACATTCAATACAAAAGCATCTAATACAGCCACATCTAATACAGTTACATTCAATACAGTTACATCCAATACACTCACATCTAATACAGTTACATTCAATACAGTTACATCCAATACAGTTACATCCAATACACTCACATTTAATACAGTCACATTCAATACAGTTACATTCAATACAGTTACATTCAATACAGTCACATCCAATACAGCCAAATTCAAAACAGTCACTGTCAATACACTCACATCAAATAAAGTCTAAAACACAACTTTCACATCCAATCAGCTGGAAATTTTTACTGTTGCGTCCAATACAACACAACTGTCACACCCAATATTGTCACATCCAATATAAATAATGTCACACCAAACACTTTCACACCTAACACTTTCACATCATATATTGCCACACCTAAAACTGTCATAACCACTAATATTTTGTCACATCCTATGTAATACTGTAACACCCAATACTGTCCCATCTTAACATATGCTTATAATCTTTGTGCATACCTTGCTTTACTGGGGCGCGCGGTGGCCCAGGGGTAGAACATCGGCTTCCGACGCAAAAGGTCCCGAGTTCGATTCCTGGCTTGCTTCCCTACTGGTTGGGTCGGTGTCAGTTTAATGTGACCGGCTGAGACAGGAGTCATGGTATCCCCCCCTGTCTCTGTGTGGCAGCACATAAAATTGTCAGACGTCAGGTCTTAGGGCCCGTCCACAATATAGCCTATATAGTACTGCTGTTGGACGTCAAACCAACCCAACCAACCAACCAACCTACCTTACTTCACTTAAACAGCGACCGAGTGGGTCGGCCGGACTTCTTACGGCCTCCTGGATAGTCGCACGGTCAAGATCTGCACAGACAGCAACAGGCATAAGGTCAACGTGACCAACCTCAAAGGTCACGTGGTTCGCATCATTGACCTCAGGCTCAGGGTCAAGGAGGACGGCGAGAAGCCAAAGGCCTACGTCACAAGGTCAGGGGACAAAGGTCACAAGCTCATGATGCTCAGCAAACCGGGAGAGATTGATCTGGTGAGAGCGGATTTTACACTGAGCAGGGGCTTGGTTGGTTAGTTGGTGGGTGGGTTGGTTATTTCTAGACAGGAAGTGGGAGAGAGAGATACAGAGAGAGAGAGTGAAAGAGAGAGAGAGAGAGAGAGAGAGAGAGAGAGAAAGAAAGAGAGAGATTGATGCTGAGAGCGCTAGTTGGTTAGTTGGCCAATGGGTTGATTGTTGGGCTGGTTTTTTGGTTGGTTAATTGGTTGTCGGATTGTCTGGTGGTTTTCTTTTCATTGGTTCATTGGATGTTAGAGAGATACAGAGAGGAGAGCGGGGAGGGGGGGGGGGGTTCTGCGTGTTTAATCCAAGTAGAAAGATTTCCAAAACATTAAATACACTTCTTCTATTCTTCTTTTATATTCCCTATCGTTGTATTTTGTTTTTTTTTAGTTATAATACTAATTCATCATTCTTTAATATGTGTCTGTCATTTTTTGAGCAGTCAAAATTTTACACGTACACCATCATAAACGGTATATCTTGTGTTTCAATTAAAACAACAACAACAACAGCAACAACAACAACAACAACAACAACAACAAGAACAGCAACAAATTAAAAGCCTAAAATGTGTCTTAGTTGTGTCTTATTCTGTCTCACTCACCAGGTGTTATGCTTCCAAGACATGCAAAAGCGAGACGAAGCCTTCGATTCTCTGAAAGGTTTCTTCGAGAGTATGGAGTGGACCTTCCATGAAAGTGAGTATAGAGCCTTTAAAACAAGGCTTAGGAGAGGGGGGAGAGGGGGAGAGAGAGAGAAAGAGAGAGAGAGAGAGAGAGAGAGAGAGAGAGAGAGAGAGACAACAACAACAACAACAACAACAACAACAAGAACAGCAACAAATTAAAAGCCTAAAATGTGTCTTAGTTGTGTCTTATTCTGTCTCACTCACCAGGTGTTATGCTTCCAAGACATGCAAAAGCGAGACGAAGCCTTCGATTCTCTGAAAGGTTTCTTCGAGAGTATGGAGTGGACCTTCCATGAAAGTGAGTATAGAGCCTTTAAAACAAGGCTTAGTTTCCTTCAGTTTTTTTTTATTCATTTCGCATGAGTAAAGGCACAGGCTACCAAAAAAATTAGATAAATCACTGAGATTAAAATTAAATTGTCATGAATTAAAATTGAACTGTTTTACAGAAATCTTTGGATCACATTTCGAAATCAACTTATTTTTAAATTTTCTAAACAATAAACTTATATATTATCTTTAAACTCTTCGAATTAAAACAAACTAGTTGAAGTTCATAAAACCAAAATATTTTCCTTGGATGGGAAAATACTGTATGATCAGAACTTAACTATCTTATCTAATTCTAATCTCCCATTCCAGCCCATGTGATGGACGAGGGAGTCATGTGGAGGGAGGCAACAACAATTGACCAGAGAAAGAAAGTTTTGGCCAGATTTTTCAAGAGTGTTCTCTCAGAGGTAAAACATCATAATTTTTTTTATACAAAGAAAATACATTTTTGTCATTGTGTTTTTATGGGCTTCCAGGTCTCTGGAAAATTGCGATTTAAATTGATTAAAGAACTGATTAGATACATGCAATCGAGGAATTGTTTGGGGTTTTTGTGTGGATAAATTGCATCAAATAAATAATACATAATGGCACATTATTACTCTTAACTTACGCATTCGTTTGTCAGGCAAGGTGGAGCCGAGCTCACCTGAGTAAGGTTGTACGTAGACAAATAATATAATAATACATGTATATATATGTAGAGCGTGCGCGAAAGAGGAAAGAGAGACAGAGAGAGAAAGAGAAAGAGAGAGATACACAGAAAGAGAGAAAGAGAAACTATTTTGGTATTTTGTTATGTAATTCATTATACACACACCAAATTACAACACCAAGCTTTAGCAAAACCTCCTCTATATAAAAAACAACAACCCAGTGTTCTAAAACATTTGTTCTTTTTTTATTTCACCCCCCCCCCTTCCCCCTTTTCCAGCTGTCCGGCAAAGTGGAGCGCGCGTCCACCGCAATCGACTCCGCGGAGCAAGAGGCGCTCATGACCAAACTGACCCGCACGGAGTTTGCGGACGCTCTAGGTCTACAGGCCAACTCCCTATTTGTGCGGAACATGTTCCTGTTGGTTGACTCCTCGGGAGACGGCTTTGTCTCGTTTGACGAGTTCAAGACTTACTTCGGGATACTTTGCTCAGGTTAGGCTCAGTGATTAATGATAATGATAATAATAATCATAATAAAAGATAGCGCTTTTACACATTAAGATTTTATTGAAAAGAGACCTTGACATATAACATACATAGATATAATAATATTATTACAAAACAAAAAGCATTCGCTCATATAAGAACACGAATTTGCACACATAATTAAGCTTGGTGGTTCAGCAAATATCTTTTAACAGCTTTTCAAAAATCGCTTCTGAATCCGTATGTTTTAATAAATATAAAAGTGAGGTAGACTATTCAATATTTTGGTACAGCAGCAATCTGATGTATTTCGTTGGTTGGTTGGTTACCCAGAGCAAGGTATCACTACTATGATAATAATATAAATTTATCATTACAATTTTCTTTGTTATAAAGGGAAATATACTTTATAATTGAATTGTCAGGATTAACATTATTCCGTCGTATATCCCTCCATGCCCCCCCCCCCTCGCTTGCCTATCCCCACAAAAGACCTTCCAATCTGCAACTGCATTAGTCTCTGTTATGCATTGTATAATCTTTTATATAGTTTAACAATGTGTGTATGAGGCGCGGGTGGAGGAGGGGGTGGTAGCGTAAACTGTTTGTGGCATTACCGATTGCTTTTTTCTTATATAAACATAGCCCTAACAACATTGACCCTAGTGGTATTTATTATCTTAGAATCAGTCTTGTTATTCACGATTGTAAACTTAACCACAAACCATAGTGCCACTCCTTAAACCTCCCCTATAATTAAACACAGTCATACATTAAAATTATGTCCTAGTTTCATCAATTCTAACGATTATTTTATTTATCAGGCGATGCGGACAAAAAGGCTGAGATGTTTTTCCAGATGTTTGATACAAGCCGCTCTGGGAAAATGAGCAAAGCAAACTACAAGCAGATGATCAAGTAAGTTGTTGCAAAATCACTTTCATATTATGAAAAATGAAGTTTTTCAATTTTACAAATATCTTAATAAATCGAGAAAAAGTAAACACAATTTTTGAAGAAGAATCTATGTCTTGCATGTTTATTTAAAAAACAAAACAAAAAAGAAAACGTTTGCCTTAATTATATTTTTGCTTACCTTTCTCCTCCAAAAAAAAACGACAAACAAAACAACAACAAACTAATCTAAGGTAAGCATTACATCATTTACCTGAACCATTACACGACTTACTTACAACTTCCATCACTTAAATTAATATTTACGCTAAAAAATCGGCGCAAGTTGTAGAGCATTGGTCTCTCAATTGAGAGGTCTCCGCGCAGTTCGAAACCCACGAACGGTAAAAACCATGCACGTCCAATTTCGTCGCCTTTTGATTTGGTGTGTATCAGTATAATGTGACCGGCTGAGACAGGAGTATCTGTGTCATAGCACATAACATTTTTAAAGCTAGTCTTGGAACCCGTCCACATTATGGTCTATATAATGCTGACATTGAACGTTGAGGAACTAAAAAATGCAACAAAGAAATAAACAAACGTTCATTAACCAAAATATTAATTATCCCACACCTCACCCTATTACATTTTTCTCTGATGTTCAGATCACTCCTGGAGCTAAACGACGAGACTGGCAACAAGAAGGTGGACATCAACGCCATGGTGGACAAAGTTTTCCGGGAGATGGGCCGGGAGTCCGAGGGATTTCTCACTATGGACCACTTCAAGACCATCATGCTCTCCGGCGACACGGAGATCTGGCAGGCGGCCACACTCAAACTGGACGGTAAGGTGCTTTCTTGTATGAAGAGTAACATAAATGATATTAAAAGGCTTCAACAATAATTTTGTATATGAAACTAGTCCATTTTATGGTCAGCAGGTTTTCCAATTTCTTTGCATTCTTGTATAACGTTACTGTACAGAAGATAATTTCTCAAAACTATCAGAGGAAGACGGCTACAATATTTTGGTCACATAAATCAGGTTACTTCTTATGTTTTCTTTGTTTATGGAGCACTAGTTCAAAACTTGAATCGGCTCCTTATACCTGATGCCCCATGATTACTTCGGATTTATTCTCTAGACAATAATAATACCGATTTTCTAACCCTCATTGTCATACTCTTTAACACCCCCATGCCGTTCGTACTATTTAAATAGCATTTTTCTCAAATCTAAATCTTACCATTAAATGATCCTTATAGTCATACCCTTAACACCCACATAGCATTCAATCTATTTAAATAATATTTTTCTCAAATCTAAATCTCACCATTAAATGATCAAAATTGTGAATAACCATTTTCATTGTTATTATAACACAAATTGCAATACGAAATCGCGCTTTAAGCACAAAACGCGTTGTTAAGTTGTTTATTTTACAACTCCCACAGTGGCAGGAGTCTCGACCAGTGGAGCTACCAGGAAATCTGTCAACAACAGGGCCAAGTCCTTCGTGGCCAACTACAACAAAAACAAGTAAGTGCGCTAGAGCTGAGTGTTCGTCTTGGCAATTGTGGTCTATTGCAGTTTTTGTTTTTTTAAACAAAATATTAATCTAGTTTTCCATATTAACTTTTTGGTAAACTCGACATTCACCACACTAATTGCTGGTAAACTCGACAACTTTTTGGTAAAGTAGACATTCATAATACCTAATTTCTGGTATACTCGACATTCACCATACTAAATTTCTGGTAAACCCTACATTCACCATACTAAATTTACTGTAAACTCTACATTCACCATACTAAATTTACTGTAAACTCGACAACTTTCTGATAAATTAGACATTCACCATACCTAATTTCTGGTATACTCGACATCACCAAATTCGACCTTCACCATGCTAACTTTCTGGCGAACTCGACATTCACCATACCAACTTTCTGGTAAACTAGACTTTTACCATACCCACTTTCTGGTAAACTCGACATTTACCATTATTAACTTTTTGGTAAACTTGACATTCACCATACCAAATTTCTAGTACACTCGACATTTACCATACCAACTTTCTGGAAAATTCGACATTCACCATACGAATTTTTTGACAAACTCGACCTTCATCACACTAACTCTCTGGTAAACTCGACATTTACCACACAACTTTCTGGCAAACTCGACATTCACCATGCTAATTATCTGGCAAACTCGACATTCACCATACTGACTTTCTGGCAAACTCGACAGAGGCAAGAGAGTGCAGAGCCTGATCGCCGTGCCTGAGGTGGAACTTCGGTCTGCTCCGCGAAGCCAGCCCACTGGGAAGTTCCAGATCCAGCTCCAGACCTTTACCCGTTACGTCGACAACCACAGGCGTCAGATCTTCTGGGTGACCCTGTACACGCTCGTCCTGGCGGGAGTGTTCATTGAGAGAGCTTACTGTAAGACAGGACGAGATATGTAGTGGGAGAATTCTCTCCCTCCCTCTATAGAGAATGATAGAGGGAGAGAGGGAGAGAGGAAGAGAGAGAGAGAGAGAGAGAGAGAGAGAGAGAAAGGGAGAGAGTGGGGCAGGGAGAAAGAATTTATAGGAAAAGAGAGAAAGAGAAAAAGTAGGGAGAGAGGGAACGAAGAAAAGAGAGGGAGGTAGGAATAGAAAGTTTAAACGGAGTGGGAAACAAAGAGAGAATAGTATTATTGCCAGACATTTTTTAAATGTAAAATATATTTTATTTTATCTTAAATATATCACTGAGGGAGTATGATCACTACAAATCGAAGCACAAACTGTTTTCTCTAAGCTCTTGGTAGTTTTCTCTGTTTAATTTAACAAGCTATGAAAAAATGACACCAACCTAGCCACTAAATCGACTTTTCAATGATCAAACATACAAAACCTGTCTCGCTCTTTCACTACAGAGCTGAGAACATTCTTTGATGGACATATATATTAGGTTATCAATAATTCAATGGATGGGAGTGTAGAAGAACTGGAGAAAGTTAGGAGGGTCCCGGTTCGAAACTCCTGATCTGTCTAAAATGTATTTATCCCATTTCGTGCCCCACTTCTGGAATCGTTGTCACTAGCTGAGACAGAAGTCATGGTATCCTTGCATTGTCTCTGTATATCAGAACATAAAACTGTTAAATGTTAGTCTTGGGACCCGTATCAAAATAGGCTATATTGTGATATCGTTGGATGTCAATCAACCATCTTAACTCACCATTTAAAAACTAAATTTATTTACTTCAAGAACAAGTTTGTAGATGCAGCGCGATAGAATTTAATCAAATTAAGCTGGAAAGCGGATGCGGCGCTAGGAAGTCAGTGTGTATTGCAAAACTTCCCCCAACGATCTGGAATTTCCCTACAAAGTAAATGTCTCTATAACATCACTTGCAGACTACTCAATTGAAAGAGAACACGGTGGACTTAGGCGACTGGCTGGCTATGGCGTGTCCGTGACGAGAGGGGCGGCCAGTGCCCAGATGTTCACCTACGCCTCCCTACTGGTCACCATGAGTCGGAACACTCTAACCTTCTTCAGGTAGGTGGAATCAGAGGCAGAAACTTTGTCTTCACTGGTTTTGTTGCTCTCTCTCTCTCTCTCTCTCTCTCTCTGTCTCTCTCTCTCTCTCTCTCTCTCTCTCTCTCTCTCTCTCTCTCTCTCTCTCTCTCTCTCTCTCTCTCTCTCTCTCTCTCTCTCTCTCTCTCTCTCTCTCTTTCTCTCTCTCTCTCTCTCTCTCTCTCTCTCTACTTGATGAAAAATATTTATGATAAAAAGTAAACCTACTTGTACTTTTTACGGAAAAGACTTTGCAAAAACGCTATTTGCCTTAGTTAGAAGCCATGAGAGATGTCTAAAAAGTGGAATCATTAGGGCGTCATTTGGAAGTAGATGCTTTTCCGATTTTTCTTTTCATTTGCACGCTCTTTCTAGCATTACTGGACCTTCTTGGTACATCAGTTAGCTACAACTTAAAATAAAATTCATGACTTCTAAGTACGTTCCACAAATAGGAGTGAATTTATATTTTTAACATCATCATACATATTTTTTTAAATTTTCCAACAAGAATGAAAGACTCCATTGAAATTATCATATATTTTCTTAATTTTCCAAGTCGAATGAAAGAGTCCTTTGAAATTATCACACATAATTATTGATTCTCTTTTTCAGAGAGACATTCCTTCACCGCATAATCCCCTTTGACAACTTTCACGACATGCACATCTACATCGCTTTCCTGGCCATTGTCTTCACCAGTAAGTCATTTCCTATAGGTGTGGAGGTCTCACTGTTTAAGAGTCCTTACAAGGTAGGAGAACTAAGCTGTCCTAGTTCACACTGTTTAAACAATGTGACAAAATCAAGCTAGTACAGTTCCCACTATTTGAGGAATGTGACAGAACCAAAGTGTCTTAAGTTCTCACTGTTTAAACAATGTGACAGAACCAAAGTGTCTTAAGTTCCCACTGTTTGAACAATGTGACAGAACCAAAGTGGCTTAAGTTCCCACTGTTTGAACAATGTGACAGAACCAAAGTGGCTTAAGTTCTCACTGTTTAAGCATTGTGACAAAACCAAGCTGTCTTAAGTTCCCAGTGTTTAAGCAATGTGACAGAACCAAACTGGTCTTGTTCTCAGTGTTTGAGCAATTATTAACTTGAAGAGCAATTTTTACAATCTTGACGTTTTCATTTATATTTGAACTGCATAATAAAACCATACTTTTAAAAATTAATTTTTGTTGTTCGTCAGAAAGTCTATTAAATACCCCTTTACGTCAAAGAAAATGCCACTATGTTTGTTTTAATAAGTTATTGGCAACGGAATGACACTTAGATAAATTATTATTCTTAACTAAGTCAGAACATTTTTTAAAGAGACATATTCGGATTGTCAGTGAACATTAAAAAGAGCAGTACATCATCAGCATCTTGAATTCATATTTATGATTTTTTTCCCATAAAAATAAGGATAATGGTTTCACTTATACAGCCCTATGCATGAAAAAAAACCGCATCACAGTACAGAAATACAAAGGCTAACATTCGCTCATTCAGAGAATGTCATATGATTAGAGTGAGAGGGGTGTCAGTACGTGCACTAGCCAGTCATGATCAACTTCTACCACATCGCGACACAGACCCCTGGCGATGTGACATGTTACTTCCGGGAGTTCTTCAGACCGTGAGTTCACATTGTGTCAACATCCTAACACTATTATAACAAATGTTGAATACACAAAAAAATTTAAATGCAAAAACAAAACAAAACAAAAAACAAAAAACAAAAAACAAATACCAAACATAGATTTAAAATACTGTACGAGAAATCAAGAGCTATAGAGTGGGGCAAGATTTAAGCATTTTGAATTTAAAAAACAACATATTTGCTTCTTCTGATGATTAAACTTTAGTGCACAGTAGCGAGTAGCGGTTAGTTTCTCTTTCGACAAAGAATATTAAGTATAAGTATTTGTTGACATGGATAACTAAAGTACGTTTATTGTGGCAAAGAATGTTAAGCATAATTTGTTGACATGGGTAACTGAAAGTATGTCCTAGCTTACCTGGGAAAGGACATTATAATTATTCTGAAGTAATTTTATGACGTTAATAAATATTATAATATCTGGCGCAAGCAGTAAAGTTTGGTTTACACATCAGGAGTTCCCCAGTTCGAAACCCACAATTGAAGAACTTTTCTATTGGCTGCTTTTGTCCCCTACTGGTTGTGTCGATGTCAGTAAAAAAGTGACTGGCTGAGACAAAAGTCCTGATATCTCCACATTATCTCTATGTGGCAGTACGTGAAAATTGTCAGACTTAATTTGATGGACCTGTTCACGATATAGTATTTCTGCTGACATTAGGCAACAACAAACCAACTCACTCCTAATCCACACAAGAACTACGAATATGACATACTTATCTATAACAAAAAAGACGTTTCATTCAAACTTAAGTCTTTAACTTGTTTTCCAAAGCAAGTAATTTGGTTTAAAAAATTGTTGCTATAAATCCACATTCTCTTGTATCACACTAATCGATACTTTCCTTTAATCCCCTTTTACTCTGCCAGGACCCACGTTCTGCCAACGTTCCAGTATTGGACGTACGAAACCATTACAGGTGTGTGCAAGAATAAAAAATATTGTGTTTTAAATGTATAGATTATGTTTAAATCGGATCGAACCATTCAACTTCAATAGTAAGTTATTTGCTAATTTATAGTTATATGATAAATTTAAGTAAAGACAGACACTTCATGTTTTTGGTAGTTGGTAAGTGTCACGCTTTAATATAAAACACATAGATAGCTTTAAAACACGGGGCTTTTTTCTATAGTACTCTCGCTCTCTCTCACTCTCTCTCTCTCTCTTTCTCTCTCTCTCTCTCCTTTTCTCCCTTTCTCTGTTGCTCTATCTGACTTTTGCTTGGATGCTAAGCATCGAACAAACAAACCGGATTGATTAACGCCATCCTTCTCTGCCTTCATAATGCCTGCAGAGCAATACTGTCGCCAATGCTGTGTTTCTTTAAACGAATATGAATAATACATGCAGTCTAACATTTTCAAAGTTGATATAAAATAGTATAATAGAACAGAATATAATATAATATAATATAATTTAATATAATATAATATAATATAATATAATATAATATAATATAATATAATATAATATAATATAATATAATATAATATAATATAATATA
>RQTK01000252.1:128264-143313 GCA_003991915.1 Elysia chlorotica
GAGAGAGAGAGAGAGAGAGAGAGAGAGAGAGAGAGAAAAAGATAGAGAGAGACAGAGAGAGAGACGGACAGACAAACAGACAGACGGACACATAGATAGACAGACAGATAGACAGAGAGATAGTGTAAAAGAGAGGAAGTGAGAGATATAGAGACATAGACAGTGATAAATAGAAAAACACAAAGACAGAGATACAGAAACACAGACATACACTACAGCCTTCTGCTCGCCCCCCTCAGACTGTACATCGTGACCTACATCCTGATGTTCCTGCACGGGTCCGGTCGCCTGGTCCAGCCCCCGCTGTGGGGGAACTTCTTCATCGGGCCCATGGTGCTCTTCCTCTTCGACAAGTTCATCTCCGTCAAGAGGAACAAGGTCCTGCTGCCGGTCGTCAAGGCCAAACTGTTGCCGTCTGGTAAGGGACAATTTACCCTATATAGTGCTGATGTTAGACGTTAAACCAACTCGACAAGTCTGGTAAGGGACAATTTAGCCTTTATATAGTTCTGATGTTAGACGTTAAACCAACTCGACAACTCAACAAGTCTGGTAAGGGAGGCGTTTGTAGTGAAAAGAGTGAGGCGGGTTTCTCTGATTGTTTAATGTCTCTTAGGTTGGAAATTATAGCAAAAGGGTCCTTTTAAATTATGTGCAAACGGTTTTATATAATTATTGATTTATACCTTATAACTATCACACACACACACACACACACAACAACAACGAAAAACCCGCCAATAAAATCTGTTGGCAATCGATTCAACAAAACCATATTTCCCCATTTTTCTAGTGATGCAGGTATGAGAACCTTTGTGTTCTAGCGTGGAGCGTGTTTTAATCACCAATAAGTCTATACTGCCGACTATTGCAAGACTAACATCAAACAATTTTTTTTACTGCCACACACGCGATAGTTCGGTAAGACACAAGAGTCCATGTTGACTAATCAATCATAATAAGTTATTATTGATTTCTCTCTAACTTTGCCCCCCTATGGCACAGGTGTTATAAACCTGGTGTTTAAGCGGCCCCTGACCTTCGACTACCAGTCCGGCCAGTGGATCCGCATCGCGTGTCCCGTGCTGGGCAAGAGCGAGTACCACCCGTTCACGCTGACCTCCGCGCCTCACGAGGAGCACCTGAGCCTGCACATCAGGGCGGTAGGGCCCTGGACTGACAACTTGAGGAGGCTGTTCGAACTCCGGCTGGGCAACAAGCAGGACTTCCCCAAGGTTCGTTGGTTTGTTGCTTGGTTTGTTTGTCTATTGGTTTGTGTTGTTTGTCTCTTGGTTTGTTTGTCTTTTGGTTTGTTTCTTGGTTTGTCTGTCTCTTTGTTTATATGTCTGTTGGTTTGTTTGTCTCTTTGTTTATATGTCTGTTGGTTTGTTTGTGTCTTTCTGCGTTTTTCTGTTGGTTTGTTTGTCTGTTGGTTTGTTTTTCTCTTGGTTTGTTTGTCTTGTGGCTTGTTTGTCTCCCGGTTTGTTTGTCTTTTGGTTTGTTTGTCTCTTGGTTTGTTTGTCTCTTGGTTTGTTTGTCTCTTGGTTTGTTTGTCTCTTGGTTGATTTGTCTCTTGGCTTGTCTCTTGGATTGTTTGTCTCTTAGTTTGTTTGCTTGTCTGTTGGTTTGTTTGTTTGTTGCTTGTGGCTCTTGGTTGTTTATCTCTTGTGTATTTGTCTCTTAGTGTGTTTGCTTGTCTATTTCAAGTATATGTTTTTTGCTTAGCGTCCATCGTAAGACCTATATAGACTATATTGCGGACGGGTCCTAAGACTAACGTCTGGCAATTGTACATTCTGTCACAAAGTCATTGTTGTTATGCCATGACTAGTGTCTCATTCGTGCTCCCCCCTTTCCTAGATCTTATTGTAATCCAGTGCTCTATTTCACAAGAAGTGTGACTACTCCAGAGTTATTTCTGTACATGTCGGAATGTGGACTTTTGACTTGTCTTCAGATAGTCTATTATATCAAGAAGACCCTGGTTCAAAATAATTATCAAAGAATAATTATTGTGCCTGAATCATTATAGCTGTTTTATTTAATTTTAGACTCTTTCCACCTTTCCATAATATACATTTTTTAAACAAAAATGCTTTTTGGTGTTGGCAATAATTGTTATTTTTCTTATCTTGAAAATTCTACAAAACCAAAATGTTTGCCATTTTTATTTAACAAGAGATCCTTGTTTGATAACATTGCACCAGTTTTAATTAATAATAAAATATTTATTATCGCTCTACTCCATCTCATGTCAGATTTACGTGGACGGACCGTTTGGAGAGAGCCATCAGGACTGGTATCGATACCCAGTAGCCGTGCTGGTTGGAGGAGGAATCGGAATCACACCGTTCGCGTCCATCCTGAAGGATATCGCCAACAGATCAAAGAACTTGGCCAGAGTGCCTTGCCAAAAGGTTAGCATACATTGATATTGTTTTGAGACATTTCTTACACTTAGAAATAGTGAGAGTGCATTGGCAAAAGTTCAAAATACAGTATAGTAATATTATTTTGTACTCTTTCCCGCGCTTATAGATACGGGGAACCCCTCAGTATTATCTTTAAATTTCAACGTTATTGTAAATTTTAACGTATTGAAAACTAAAGTGTGATACATTATATATACTGTATAATTATTTGGCTGTGAAATTATTCTATAACAATAGTAAAATAGAGAACCACCTGTATACGGTAGAATCAGTATTTTTAAACTTTTGTTGTATTCAGGGTTGAAAGCTAAGTGACGAAGGGACAATTTTGATTCGTAAATATTTTAACACAAGATAGATAAAAATCTCTAATTCGTATTTCGATCCTTATGATTCTATTACTTTCGTTTTTGCTCTGGGACCAAAAAACAAACAAACAAACGCCAAATTATATAAAAACGGAACGTTTATTAAGATTGATATCTCGTTCTTTTTTTTGCTCACTGTGTGAGTTGGCAGCAAGGCTTTATCGTGGACAGGTCTCACTCTTGGTGAAGAACGTCAGACGATAATGCAATAGGTGTTTTGAGAATATCTTGGCTGCTGACGTTGGACATTAAAAAGCAGAATGAACTCAGATCTACATAAAAATGCCATATATTGTTAGTCCTTTTAAACACTTTGCTCCCATCCAAAAACAACAACAACAACGCAATATTGTAAAACGACAAAACCAGGTATAACCAGGCTACATTGTATTTGCTTAAGTTATCCCGATGTATTTCGTGTGGGGATCCAGGATACCACGACTCCTGTCTCAGCGGTCACATTAAACTGAGCCCCACACAACTTTACCTCCTCGCTCACTCACCCCCTAAAAACTATATAAATTTACATAATCAATAAACAGATATTATTACACAAACCATCTGTTCATCTAGCGTTGTTAATTTGTTTACTATGCCCAGGCGTATTTCTTGTTGGTGTCCAGGATACCATGACTCCTGTCTCAGCGGTCACATTATAGTATATACTGACCCACACACAAAGTTCCCTCCTCGCTCACTCACCGACCCCCTAATAACTATAGCATTATCAAAACAGATATTAATTAATATCAACTAAACCATCTATTCACTAAGAATTGTTTCCTTGTTTACGATGTCTCCTGTCTCAGCGGTCACATTATAATGACTCCCACACAACGTTCCCACCTCGCTCACTCACCCACCCCTTAAAAGCTATACCATTATAACAAAAAGGATGTTAATTTTTATCAACTAAACCATTTATTCATATAACATTTTTGCTTGTTTATGATGCCCAGGTGTATTTACATTTTTGCTTGTTTATGATGCCCAGGCGTATTTCATGTGGGTGTCCAGGATACCATGACTCCTGTCTCAGCAATCACATTATACTGACCCCCACACAACTTTCCCTCCTCGCTCACTCACCCCCTAAATATATATAAATTTACATTATCAAAAAACATATATCATTAACCGAACCATCTATTCAATTAGCATTATTTGTTTACGATGCCCAGGTGTATTTCACGTGAGGGTCCAGGATATCGTGACTCCTGTCTCAGCGATCACATTATAGTATATACTGACCCACACACAACTTTCCCTCCTCGCTCACTCACCGACCCCCTTTAAAATATATCATTATCAAAAACAGATATTAATTACTACCGATTCATCTAACATTGTTTGTTTACGATGACAGGTACAATTCATGTCCAGGATACCATGACTCCTGTCTCAGCAATCACATTATACTGACCGCCAAACAACTTTCCCTCCTCGCTCACTCACCCACTAAAAGCTATATGAATTAACATTATAAAAAATTCCAGATATTATAAACCTAACCATTCTTTGTTTACACTGTCCAGGTGTACTTCGTGTGGGTGACGCGCACTCAGCGCAGCTTCGAGTGGATGACGGACATCATCCGACAGGTGGAGGCGGCAGACACAACTGGTTTTGTGGACGTCAAGATTTGCATCACTCAGCTCAAGGAGAAGTTCGATCTCAGGACCACTATGCTGGTAAGTTAAGCTCTCTATCACTCAACTCAAGGAGAAGTTCGATCTCAGGACCACTATGCTGGTAAGTTAAGATCTCTATCACTCAACTCAAGGAGAAGTTCGATCTCAGGACCACTATGCTGGTAAGTTAAGATTTCAGGACCACTATGCTGGTAAGTTAAGCTCTCCATCACTTAACTCAAAGAGAAGTTCGATCTCAGGACCACTATGCTGGTAAGTTAAGATCTCTATCACTCAACTCGAAGAGAAGTTCGATCTCAGGACCACCATGCTGGTAAGTTAAGATCTCTATCACTCAACTCAAGGAGAAGTTCGATCTCAGGACCACTATGCTGGTAAGTTAAGATCTCTATCACTCAACTCAAGGAGAAGTTCGATCTCAGGACCACTATGCTGGTAAGTTAAGATCTCTATCACTCAACTCAAAGAGAAGTTCGATCTCAGGACCACTATGCTGGTAAGTTAAGATCTCAGAACCACTATGCTGGTAAGTTAAGATCTCTATCACTGAGCTCAAGGAGAAGTTCGATCTCAGGACCACTATGCTGGTAAGTTAAGATCTCAGGACCACTATGCTGGTAAGTTAAGATCTCTATCACTCAGCTCAAGGAGAAGTTCGATCTCAGGACCACTATGCTGGTAAGTTAAGATCTCAGAACCACTATGCTGGTAAGTTAAGATATCTATAACTGAGCTCAAGGAGAAATTTTATCTCAGGACCACCATGTTGGTAAGTTAAGATCTCAGGACCACCATGCTGGTAAGTTAAGATCTCAGGACCACCATGCTGGTAAGTTAAGACCTCAGGACCACTATGCTGGTAAGTCAAGATCTCTATCACTTAACTCAAGAAGTTAAGATCTTAGGACCACTATGCTGGTAAGTTAAGATCTCAGGACCACTATGCTGGTAAGTTAAGATTTCAGGACCACTATGCTGGTAAGTTAAGATTTCAGGACCACTATGCTGGTAAGTTAAGATCTTAGGACCACTAGCTGGTAAGTTAAGATCTCAGGACCACTATGCTGGTAAGTTAAGCTCTCTATCACTTAACTCAAAGAGAAGTTCGATCTCAGGACCACCATGCTGGTAAGTTAAGATCTCTATCATTCAGCTCAAGGAGAAGTTTGATCTCACGACCACTATGCTGGTAAGTCTTGTGCAAAATGAGGATGGCTCTACGTTAAGTGATTGTCCTATTTCGTCCCCTACTGGTTGAGTCGGTATCAGTATAATATGACCGGCTGACAAAGATTTTATTGTGTCCCCGCACCGTCTCTAAGTAGGAGCACGTAAAATAGTCGGATGTAAGTCTTGGGATTCATCCACAATATGGCCTTTACAGTGCTAAGCAACAAACTCGAACTCAAACTACACTACGAGAGTTTTTTTTTTACTTTGAGATTTTTCTGAGAAACTCACTGATACTTTGAATCCTTGAAGAACCATGTACCATGTTCACCATATCTAAATAAACGAAAAGTATAATCTTTGTATATCTCCGAATACGTTTAAGTTAAGTTCGCCTTAATGTTAAACATAATAAACTAAAATATAAATTTCTTTACATTTTTACCTATTGTTATCACTTTTCTATCTATAAAGTTCAAGAATTTGTTTTTTTAACAAGCCATGTACTATTTAGAAAATGCGATTACAAGAAAAATGACATTAATGCTTGATATTGCGATGCATTTTTATACCAAGTATATAATATTAATATAATGTCTGACCAATTAAAATGTACCCATTCTCATTTCCCCCCAGTATATTTGCGAGCGCCACTTCCAGAAAGTGGCTGGCCTGAGCATGTTCACCGGACTCCGTGCAAAGACCCATTTCGGAAGGCCAAAGTTCTCAGACTTCTTCGAGGCGCTGAAAATTGTCCACTCTGATGTGAGTAGTCCTAATCCTAGTCCTAGTCCTAGTCCTAGTCCTAGTCCTAGTTCTAGTCCTAGCCTTTTAAACATTACAAGCCAAATCACCAAAATATTGTAAAAATAATGATGATAAAACAAAAACTTGCTATATGTGACAATTAAAATTTACCCGATCATTAGATCAAACTTGAGACCTCTCATACAGAATACCAGTAATCTATTTACTATAATTTTGGTTATATTTACTATAATATTTAGTTATAAAATTTGTTTTATGCCAACATGCTTCAGTTCTAACCCTGTACTGTACTGTAACAACTAAAAACCTTTCATTTTTCTTTCCCAGGTGAGTCAAATCGGCGTGTTCAGCTGCGGCCCCGGGGCCATGACTCGCAACGTGAACTCTGCGTGTGTGGAGCACAACGCCTACACCGGCCCGTCGCTCATACACCACTTCGAAAACTTCTAGTTCAATGATACACCACTTCGAAAACTTCTAGTTTACTGAAACACCACTTCGAAAACTTCTAGTTTACCCATACACCACTTCGAAAACTTCTAGTTTACTGATACACCACTTCGAAAACTTCTAGTTTACTTCGAAAACTTCTAGTTTACCCATACACCACTTCGAAAACTTCTAGTTTACTCATACACCACTTCGAAAACTTCTAGTTTACTCATACACCACTTCGAAAACTTCTAGTTTACTCATACACCACTTCGAAAACTTCTAGTTTACTGAAACACCACTTTGAAAACTTCTAGTTTACCCATACACCACTTCGAAAACTTCTAGTTTACCAATACACCACTTTGAAAACTTCTAGTTTACTGAATCACCACTTGGAAAACTTCTAGTTTACCAGTACACCACTTCGAAAACTTCTAGTTTACCAGTACACCACTTTTTACCGGAAACAAAAATGCCAGAATCTTCAAATGATGAAGGCGGGCATACACCAAAGAAGAAGAAGAATAAAACTTCTAGCTTACCCACACACCACTTTGAAAACTTCTAGTTTACCAGTACACCACTTCGAAAACTTCTAGTTTACTGAATCACCACTTCGAAAACTTCTAGTTTACTGAATCACCACTTCATAAACTTCTAGTTTGCTCATTTACCACTTCGAAAACTTCTAGTATACTTCGAAAACTTCTAGTTTACCCATACACCACTTCGAAAACTTCTAGTTTACCCATACACCACTTCGAAAACTTCTAGTTTACTCATACACCACTTCGAAAACTTCTAGTTTACTGAAACACCACTTCGAAAACTTCTAGTTTACTCATACACCACTTCGAAAACTTCTAGTTTACAAACATGTCTCTTTTTAGTTAAATGCATCCTCATAAAGCGCAAAGTTTCCAAGAAGATGTTCCCAAAATAGGAAAGGATTGTTTATATCATGTGTATGTAAAAGGAGTCTACATTTGTCAAGAAAGAGAATGATTTTGACGAAAATTACATTTAATGTAATTCATTGTACTTGAATTATCTGATCCTTAGAAAAATGAAATCCTTTTTTAATTTGAAACTCTTATTGTTACTAAGCTTTTTAATTATTTTGGCATCCGTATCTTAATCTGTTTTGCTTTGTTTTTATTCTTTTTTTTAGAAAGTATGAAGACGTTTGTTAACCTTTCAGATATTCTGAATTTGTCATGAAAATCAAAATTATGATCTTGTATAACCATCCTATATTTTCACTGCACGGTAAAAATTGATCTAAGCTGAAAATTAATTATCTTAAATAAGCCAGTTTTCTTGTCGACAACAACAATCAGTTAATTATTGTGGAAATGGAACGGTTGAAAAAACCAACAGAGATTAAAATTGACAGAACATTGTGTTGTCAACCATATTACCATCTTTTGACACCAAGCCCTTGTAATACATATGATTTTCATTTTTCAAAAAAAAAATTAATTACTCACGCCATTTCTTAATGGACAACCCTTGTATTATTTTTGTTTCCTAAATAATTTTTATGAATTTATTGTAATAATTTACAAGCTTTTTTGTTACTTTTTTCATTGTTTTACTGAAAGTTTAAGTTTTGTATGTCTATTTTAGTACTGATATTCACCAATAATTAGATCTACTGTTGCCTAATTAACACACACGAACATTGTTGACCAAAGACACACAAAAAACATTCAAAATGAGCTTAAGTTAAAATTCCATTGTAAGAAAAAAAAGAATGCACCACAGATGAAAAACGTGTCTTTGACCAGTAAAAAAATAACGACCAAAAACAAAGAGCGCAATACAAAAATGGCCGCTCTGAAAAAAAAGCTAAATAATAAATAAACGAATTTCTTTGCATTCATATAAATTTTTTTCTTTTGACAAATCCATAAAACTATTTTTTTTATCAATTGAAAATACTTGTAACTGAAATACATTGAATACTTCTTTACCTAAATACTTTTGGAACACCTTATGTAATTATGCATGTAAGGATGGTAAAAAAACAGTTTTGAGTATCGGATAAAAGTTACAACTAGTGAAACTACGAAATTCATTTTTTTGGTTTGGTCCCCTTTAGCCTTGTACTTATAAGGCAATCTACATTTTTTCTCTTAAGTTAAAATGCCAAGATCAAAAGACAAAATTAATATTTTGGGTGTATTATAGTCTTGACTATGAAAATTTGTTTAGTAAAAAAGTGATATCATGCGAGTTTAATACACCGCACGTCATTAAACGTGTATTATGATTACCACCAAATGTAAGATCTTCATTTCAATATGTGCCGTTCTTTTCCTTGTGTTTATGTTTTTTAAAAATAAAATCTCGTATATTTTGACATAATTTTATATTTCAGATTAATTGCATCGGTTACAAAGTTAGGAAATTTTCACGTAAATCATGTGGAAACATGGCTTAAAATGTCTATGTAAATTTTGACGCGAAATGAAGGTAAAATAAATAGGAAAAAGATTCATAGCTTTTCAACTAATAATGATATCAACATAATTCAAACATTCTCGTGTTCACACTTGTAAGACTTCCAATTAGTTAAATTTGAAATAACAGTAAACTGACTGTTATATTTTTAGGATTTCTTCCTGTATTTTTGTTATTTCTGGCTGATATTGATCGACAAAAACTATTGCATAGGTTGGCTAAGTTTTGTTGTTGTCAAAAATCAAAGACGAACCAACAAAACCTTTTCAGTTTGTTTAAGGTTTCAGTTTGTTTCACCAAACTTAAATTATGCCTTAACGAAGAAAAGAAGGATTTTTGTACTTTGATTTTGTAAAATGAGAGAATCAAAAAATCAAAGACTTTGATCCCTTCGATATAACCTTGCTTTCCCAGAACTATTACTGCATGGCATGATTGTGATGGTGAGGCTATAGTGAAAATAACAGTGTCAGTCTGAGAATGTACTTGTGTCAGTTGGAGTTTAAAAAATGAAACTTAGTGCCTGGTTCGTTACAAGTATGACTTTACGTTTTATAGGAATGATTTTTCGTAAAAAGTTATTCTACTTTGTTAAAAGGCATGACAGTTGTTTTTACACAAGTAAGAATGTCAGAGTGCTATTTTGATGAGCCAACGTGGACCTCAAAAGTACTTCATGTCTTCTAATTACGTTCGATAACTCTCGATCGCTGAAATAACATTTCTAGTGTGAGAGTTTGTTTTAGTTGTTGTATGAAACCAAATGCATTACAATCATAATCCTCAATTAAAAAGGGTTTAAAAAAAAAAAAATATATATATGAAAATGTATATGAAAAAAAATGTACCTTAAGCAATTAAAAATCCTCTGACACTATTATTGTTATTTTCTTTTCTGTTTATATTCATTGCTTTGTCTTTCCCATAATATCTATTGATATTTTTCTTTACTATTGCTAGACCAATAAGATTGTTATATTTTCATCTGTAATATTTGAAATTATTATAATTAGGGTCTAAGTTTCTGTTCGTTATCAGTTTAAAAGGCGATTTTTATATACCTAGAGTTACACCATTATTCTTCTGCTTCTTCATGGCCCTCTCCGTAAGGCTTTCATTGTAATCACCATGTGATGATGAATTAATAAATTTCTTAAGTTTCAAAACGCGAATACCTTGAGTCAATTTTTTATTTGATCAAATTCATTTGTTGATATAAATGTTTTTAATATGGACTTTTACGTGAAGTATATTATGTACAAAAATTACTATTCTAGGGATGAAAAAGTTGAACCAACTTGTTTTCGAATCATAGATAGGAATTCTCCGAAACATTTATTTTAAAATAGAAGCCTAAACATGTATCCTTCAAAACATTAATCAACATGTCCTTTTTTATTATTAAACTTGACCTAGGAAAAACAATAAACTTTTAATCAAATTCAGAATGGCTTTATAAACAGCAAGCTTTCGTAAGCACATAAGTCGATGTTTTTTTTAAAGTAGGAAAAAGAAATTTTTAGTTAGAGTTCGGTCATTGTGACGACACGAGACAAAGAGTAGTTGCATTTGAAACAAATGTTCCTTCACCATTTTTTTAATGTTGTAAATTATCTCGGAGGGTCTGGTTGAGGATGTCGACCCTACAGTGAGCGGAGGGTCTGGTTGAGGATGTCAACCCTACAGTGAGCGGAGGGTCTGGTTGAGGATGTCGACCCTACAGTGAGCGGAGGGTCTGGTTGAGGATGTCAACCCTACAGTGAGCGGAGGGTCTGGTTGAGGATGTCGACCCTACAGTGAGCGGAGGGTCTGGTTGAGGATGTCAACCCTACAGTGAGCGGAGGGTCTGGTTGAGGATGTCGACCCTACAGTGAGCGGAGGGTCTGGTTGAGGATGTCAACCCTACAGTGAGCGGAGGGTCTGGTTGAGGATGTCGACCCTACAGTGAGCGGAGGGTCTGGTTGAGGATGTCAACCCTACAGTGAGCGGAGGGTCTGGTTGAGGATGTCGACCCTACAGTGAGCGGAGGGTCTGGTTGAGGATGTCAACCCTACAGTGAGCGGAGGGTCTGGTTGAGGATGTCGACCCTACAGTGAGCGGAGGGTCTGGTTGAGGATGTCAACCCTACAGTGAGCGGAGGGTCTGGTTGAGGATGTCGACCCTACAGTGAGCGGAGGGTCTGGTTGAGGATGTCAACCCTACAGTGAGCGGAGGGTCTGGTTGAGGATGTCGACCCTACAGTGAGCGGAGGGTCTGGTTGAGGATGTCAACCCTACAGTGAGCGGAGGGTCTGGTTGAGGATGTCGACCCTACAGTGAGCGGAGGGTCTGGTTGAGGATGTCAACCCTACAGTGAGCGGAGGGTCTGGTTGAGGATGTCGACCCTACAGTGAGCGGATGGTCTGGTTGAGGATGTCAACCCTACAGTGAGCGGAGGGTCTGGTTGAGGATGTCAACCCTACAGTGAGCGGAGGGTCTGGTTGAGGATGTCGACCCTACAGTGAGCGGATGGTCTGGTTGAGGATGTCAACCCTACAGTGAGCGGAGGGTCTGGTTGAGGATGTCAACCCTACAGTGAGCGGAGGGTCTGGTTGAGGATGTCGTGCACCAGGTTGTCAATGTGGGACCAGGTGAACACCAGGCTCGCCAGGCTGAACGCTGTGGGCACCCAGCGGACTGCGTCAGACCTGGGGCTCGAACCCAGCACCACGTCTCGAACGATCCTGACAAACAGTAGAAAGTAAATAAGAAAAATAAATTGATATAAAAAAATTAAACTAAAAAGTGGTAGGAATAAACGAAGCTACAAATCACAGATAAAAAACAAGAACGAAAAAAAAAAAAGAAAATCTACGCATTTCGTCGCAAGTACGTCTGAAAATCATAACACGTCTTAAATTATGAGCTGTCCCTGCAGTTGGTTTTTTTTACCACCTGAACCCCCAAACTTTGCAAAATTGTGCGGCAAAAATGCCAAAATTTGCCACAAATTTTGCACAAAATTTGCAACTTAATTTACGAAACGTTAAGTGTTATTGGCGAAATACAATAGAGAAAGAGAGAACAAAAAAACCGAGAGAATGATTATGGAGAGAAAGAAATAGAGTAATCTAAGCGACAAAACAAAAGGTCGAGAGAGAGAGAAAGAGAGAGAGAGAGAGAGAGAGAGAGAGAGAGAGAGAGAGAGAGAGAGAGAGGGGGGGAGATAGCCCATACAGTGGTGACACTGGGCACCAAAACTACTACTACTACTACATACTACTACTACTACTTACTACTACTACTACTACTACTACTACTACTACTACTACTACTACTGCTACTACAGTATGAATACATACCATCTGACATGGTACGTGAGGATTGTTGGCAGAAGAGCAGAGGCCAAGCTATCAAAGATCAGCGTGTCGAAGAATACTTTTCCAAAATCACTGCCGCTCTGCAACATGAAGAGAAATTTTGTTTGTAAAAATGTGACTGCTTTTTAAAATAAAATTCGTGAGAATGATACTAGTTGCTACCAAAAGCAGTAACGCCGTGGCATTTGATGTAAGGTTATTAACAATGAATGTAACGACATTGATACTTTGTTTCAGCTATAGTAAGAGTTCGAGATCTGCCATATCACAAAACGATTACAGTACACTATGAATTTAAGTAGTGTATATAGCCAAGTGTAGTTTAGTTGACAAACACGTGATAGAACATAACAAAACTTGCATGCCAGGCCTGTTACTTCCCGTTAAGAATGATATACAAATTATGTATATGATATCATATATACAAATATATACATATACATATATTTGTGTGTCTATGTGTGTGTTTTGGATTGGGAGAGGGGGGCGGTGGCCATGGGGTAGAACATCGTCCTCAACCGAGTTCGAGCCGTGGCGATTTCGCTCCCTACTGGTTGGGTCGGTTTCAGTTTAATGTGATCGGCTGAGACAGGAGTCATGGTATCCCCACCCTGTCTCGTGTGTGGCAGCATATAACATTGTCAGACGTCAATCTTGGGGCCCTCCAGAATATAGCATTTATAGTGCTGATATTGGACGTTGAAATAACAACAACAACAACAACAACAACAACAACAACAACAACAACTGTGTGCATCTTTCTATAATGTCTATATCTAACTCTTTCTAAAGATGATACCCAAAGAATAATTTATAAGATAACATCACAGATGCTATAAATAGACATAATGTGAATAACATATATACAGAAATACAACACAACGAAACCCTGTGCCTCTCACCGCATGGACTGCCTTGTGGATGGCATGCAGGATTATGTAGCCGGTGCCAATGGAGCTCAAGAGGTCGCGAGTGTCGAGGTATATCATGGGGCCAAAAGCTGCAGAGATAGCTAGCCCGTGCCCTGTCAGTATATGTATATATATAAGATAGACGTGGTGGCGGCATTGGTTTAATTGTTAGGAAATACACACAAAAGTCACAACCGACTGCTCCAGCTTGAAAGAGATTTGACATGATTCAAATGTTTTTTCCTTCCCACAATTTATTTTAAGAATTCTTGACCAATAAGGGTTCCTAACAATTAAACCAATGCCGCCACCACGTCTATCTTATATATATACATATACTGACAGGGCACGGGCTAGCTATCTCTGCAGCTTTTGGCCCCATGATATACCTCGACACTCGCGACCTCTTGAGCTCCATTGGCACCGGCTACATAATCCTGCATGCCATCCACAAGGCAGTCCATGCGGTGAGAGGCACAGGGTTTCGTTGTGTTGTATTTCTGTATATATGTTATTCACATTATGTCTATTTATAGCATCTGTGATGTTATCTTATAAATTATTCTTTGGGTATCATCTTTAGAAAGAGTTAGATATAGACATTATAGAAAGATGCACACAGTTGTTGTTGTTGTTGTTGTTGTTGTTGTTGTTGTTGTTGTTATTTCAACGTCCAATATCAGCACTATAAATGCTATATTCTGGAGGGCCCCAAGATTGACGTCTGACAATGTTATATGCTGCCACACACGAGACAGGGTGGGGATACCATGACTCCTGTCTCAGCCGATCACATTAAACTGAAACCGACCCAACCAGTAGGGAGCGAAATCGCCACGGCTCGAACTCGGTTGAGGACGATGTTCTACCCCATGGCCACCGCCCCCCTCTCCCAATCCAAAACACACACATAGACACACAAATATATGTATATGTATATATTTGTATATATGATATCATATACATAATTTGTATATCATTCTTAACGGGAAGTAACAGGCCTGGCATGCAAGTTTTGTTATGTTCTATCACGTGTTTGTCAACTAAACTACACTTGGCTATATACACTACTTAAATTCATAGTGTACTGTAATCGTTTTGTGATATGGCAGATCTCGAACTCTTACTATAGCTGAAACAAAGTATCAATGTCGTTACATTCATTGTTAATAACCTTACATCAAATGCCACGGCGTTACTGCTTTTGGTAGCAACTAGTATCATTCTCACGAATTTTATTTTAAAAAGCAGTCACATTTTTACAAACAAAATTTCTCTTCATGTTGCAGAGCGGCAGTGATTTTGGAAAAGTATTCTTCGACACGCTGATCTTTGATAGCTTGGCCTCTGCTCTTCTGCCAACAATCCTCACGTACCATGTCAGATGGTATGTATTCATACTGTAGTAGCAGTAGTAGTAGTAGTAGTAGTAGTAGTAGTAGTAGTAGTAGTAGTAGTAGTAGTAGTAGTAGTAGTAGTAGTAGTAGTA
>RQTK01000252.1:144079-160905 GCA_003991915.1 Elysia chlorotica
GGTATAAATATACTCTAAATTTCATTGGCTGTATATATATAATTATAGAATATATATACAGCCAATGAAAATTAAAGTAGAGTAAGTACTAGGCCTTCAATAACGTGGCAACTAGATTTATTCAAAATGAGATGTGCAGCAAAAGTTTTTTTTCTCCAGTTTTTGAAAGACGTAAGAAATACATGTACATCAAGCCAAAACGACATAGCGTCTAATGTTAACTAATATAATTTATATTTATGTAATATGCATCCATGGTTTTTTCACTCTTTTCCAAATTAATTTGAATGAAGAGTTTCAGGGCTCTATGAGTACATGTATTACTTCATGTAAATTTTTATCTCACTAATCATAATTTTACTATTGCAGCCAAACTTTCTTTTTTTTTTTTTTTTTAGATAAAACTACATATATTAATGTTCTTACCAAGATGGCGGACGGGTACTACAATGAAAGGGTCGTGCATTGTGCCTGTATCTTGTGCTTGACTTTAAACAGCTTGTAGTTTCACAGGTAATTCCAATTTTTTGAGGACACTTCTAGAGTGCAAACGGACCCCTGTAGAATGGAAAGGAGAAAATATGGCAATAAAATGAGCGATCCGGTGCCTAGTTAGCAAATTTTTAATGAGTATGTTGATAAGGAGGAAACATTATAAATCAAACATACACCTAGGCTTGTTTCTTTCTACCGTTTTATCTATCTATCTTTCTATTTATCTACCATTCTTTCAACCTTTTTGTCTGCTTATATTTTTATCCAGCTATCTATTTTTCTATCCATATATCTATTTATATTGATATGTAGATCTATACATCTATCAACCTATATATATCCATCTAACTGTATACCTATATTTAAGCGCTTCGAGATTTTTAAAAATATTCTGAAAATGGAAAGCGCCAAATAAATGTAATTTATTATTTCTTATTCTCTTACTGCATGGGCGTAAAACTACTTAAAAGTAAAAAGCTTTCCTGTAGAGGGAAAAAGGTTTCTTTTACATGTGTTTCAATAGCCTGTCTCCTCTTACTACACGCATTATATATTAATACATAAAAATACATTAGCAATAGATTTTAATGAAATAACGGTATAGACGTTCCTTTTCACAAAATCGTGGGTCTCAAAACGTGATTTTCAGATTTTTCCCGTTTATTATTTCTTCAACCTGAGACAATTATTAGATTTAGTAATTCATATAATAACAATTATTAACTCGATTTAGATCCAGATTGCAACATCTTTTATCATCAATTTATACCTTAGATCTAATATTGAATTCTGGTTATGGTCAAATAAAAATTTAGTCTGGAATTTAGTATAATTCAATTTTTATAATGTTTCATTTTATATAAAACCGTCAGATCGTTTTTAGATCTAGATTTAGATTCTAAATTTTAGTTAGAGCCAGATCTGTATATGTCGTCTAGACTCTAGGTTAGATTTAGCTAAATAACTATATCTAGATTTAACACGTATGAATATAATCTTCTTTCATAAAGCTTTTATAAATTATAAACGGAATTAGGGAAAGTAGAAAGTAAAATCACGACTTAACATAAATCTAGATCTATTTACATATTATTCTTTATTTGTTTTGTGTTGATTTTCTTCTTGATATTTCTCATACTGCGGGGCTGTTCTTTCTTCCTCATTTTTATTTTAAACGGAAATATTTTAACATTGCACAACTATTTTTATAGCGCGCAAATCAAAGTGCCGTTATTGTAAAAATACCATTGCCATGGAGCAAGTAGAATGTCAGACAATATACTGTATACAATCTAGCCGTTACAGTGCAGACGTGTCGTATGAAACAGTGGAGAGTTCTCCCTCTCTCTCTCCTTTCTTCCACTTCCACATTCTGTCTCCCACCCCCACCCCCCCTCTCTCTCTCTCTTCCTCTCAATTTCTCTTTGTCTGTCTATCACAAAGAATCGAAGTCATTCTCCTCCCTCTAGATAAAACGCAGTGTTTTCTTTTTATGTATCTCAATTATAATAGAACCCAACGACTGATTGCGGGCGCGGTGCCCCTAGGGTAGAACATCGGCTTCCGACGCAAAAGGGCCGAATTCGAGCCCTGACGATGTCACCCAATACTGGTTGGGTCGGTGTCAGTATAATGTGATCGGCTGAGACAGGATTCATCGCATCCCCGCCCTGTCTCGTGTGTGGCAGAACATGAAATTGTCAGTATCTCTTAATTGTCAGTTAATCAAAAATCTTTCAGTATCTCTAATTGGTTCTTTTTCGTTTGCGCGAATTGTGTCCTCTTTTAAAGTTAGAACAAGCAGCATCGTTAAGCATACAAAATGAGAGTACATTTTTTAGAGTATGTCTTTAGTACGTTTCGTAAATGTATTCACATTTCTACTAAAAGAAATTCGGATAAAAAAAATGTTAAAAATAAACTTTGTAGGAGTTTGAAATATGAGATAAATGGTACTTAACAAACACAACAACAACAAAAAATTGAAACAAATGCCATGATCAAATCATGCCGTTTCTTTAATGCATATTTTTCAGATACAAGTATTGTCTTACTTATGAGACTTAATTTTTAAACAATATCAGCCAGAGGAGTCAAAACAATAACTCATTTCAAGCACTTTATTATAGCTACATTATCTACTCTTTGTCTTCTCCATATTACGAATATTTTTTAGTAGGCTTAATATTGGCAGAATTTACGTCCTCATAACTGCAAACCCGGACAAATGTCAACAATAGTTTTTAATCTACAATACTGGTTCAAGTAAATAACAAAAATATATAATACAGTGTATATGTTTATGGCTGTGTGTCTGTGTCATCTGTTCAGAACGCCATTGGAAAGAAACCAGGTCCGGAGTTTAAGATGGCGTTCAACACACACGACACACATCCACAGCCCGGTAATGCCAATGTTCTTACAGTGACCTCCCCGGAGTTTTAGGCTATTTCTCATACTCTGCCAAACTGATTCCAAAAAAGCGTATCATGCTTGGGTTATCTCACACTCTGCCAGTCTTGGGTCGCCCAAAAAAGCAACATACAAGTAGTATTTTTTTTGCGTTTTCTCGAATACTAAAGTTTTGCTTCTATTTTCAGCTTTGACTGCTGGTAAAGTGTTCCTGCCGGGCTGTGGGGCTGTGGGGATGTGGGGGATGAGCTCAGTAGGCAGTGCGCAGGGTTTGGTTCATCAGCTCGTCCACCAGGCGATCGATGTGTCTCCAGGTGAGCGCCAGAGTTCCCAGGCCCACCAGCACGGGAGCCCATGTGGACACCAGGCTCGGAGCTTTGATCTCGCCGCAGATGCTCTTGGTGATTCTGGGAAGAGGACAGAGGAGAGGGGGCGGAGAGCAGGGAGGCGTGGAGGAAGAGGAGGCTGCGTGTTGTTTTTCCTGGGGCGTGTGGGTGTTGGTAGGAGGAGAGGTTTCTTGGAAGAAGGAAAGACTCAGAGGACAGAAGCTGCAGGGAGGAGGAACAGCGGGAGGAGACGTGGCGGTGAAATAATCCGAGCTAGTCGCGGAGGCTGGCGGAGAAATATCGGGGGAGTCCCCTTCACAAAAACGGAACCTCACACGTGAACACATAGAGGGTTGGGTGTTTGAGTCCTGCGCCTTGTAAGCTCTGATATTGGTATTTAGTGCTGAGTTGGGCGTGCCATAAATGTCTTCGTTGGGGGAACCAGGAGATGCCAGAACGCTAGGCTTTGATGGTGACATCTCACCCTTGGAGAAGAAGAAATAAAACCGTCGTTCTGAGGAGTGCCTTCTGTGGAGGAGACTGCGAGAGGAACGGGCGGAGGTTGGAGAAGAAGGACTGTCGGGCGATCGACAGCACGGCGGGGATTTCAACGAACATATTCTGTTTAGATGTGAGAGCACAGGACGCACCAGAGGGTACGGATCCGGCGACTCGAAGCCATTCCGTCCTTGACCTTGCTCTAGAGGAGTACTGAGGTCAGGGTCGCTTCTAGTTTCCCTGGAGTCCAGCCTGGGAGAGGAAAACTTTCTCCGGGGGCTGTCAGGAGATGGTGGAAACACTGGTGGGCTGTCTCTCTCTTGGTCTTTACTTTCATCGCAAGACACGAACAGACACGGGAAGACGCTTTCCAGATGGGAGAACGCGGACACGAATGAAGAGTTGGAAGACGATAGCGATGCGTCGGAGGCCTTAGGGCTTACAGCTGGACTGATCATCTCCTTGTTAGAGGAGAAATCTCCCGCGAGGCGAACGGGGAATAAAGGCAGTGGAGGGGATTGGGTGGGAGAGGGGGACGTGAGGAAATTCTGTTTTTGACATATAACTGAGATTCTAGGTGTTCGGATGCGATATTGTCAGTGGAGGAAATGAGACCCAGTGAGAAGTGAAGCGGAGGAAAGGAGGAAGAGGGACCCGGGACGAGAGGAAAGAGGAGAAGACAAGTTAGGATCTAAAAGAGGAGATGACAATTGCTTGTTGGTAAATATATATTTATGATATTAAGACTGAAAGTTATGATACAGTTTTTCATTATCAACATGTAATATAATCATTGTTTGGTTATCACAACGTGTATGCACTTCAAATAACTTTTTGTTGTTGTAGAATATTCTGGTTATAAAATTCAAACAACGTAATAAAGGCATAAACAATGACTCGCGATTTATCATAAATTATAAAAAATCATGAAAGACAAAAAACATAAACTAACTAGAATATTACGAATTCTGCAAATCATTTTTAGGTAAACATTCCTGCAAGAAATTATTGTTGTCCCAATAAACCTATTCAAATAATGCGTATTTAGACAAATCTATAGAGTTAGTAAACCGCACAATCACAGACGTGTAGAGTCAATAAAGCTATTCAAATAAAGCGTGTTTAAAAATATCGATAGAGTTAGTAAACCACACAATCAAGACGTGTAGAGCCAGGTGACGGCACTTTGACTTACGCGCGGACGTGGAACGTGATGAACGACGGCACGATGGCCGAGGCCAGACCATCGAAGATCAGCGTGTCGAAGAACGTCGTCACGAGAATGGGTCCCCCGCCCTGAGGAATTAAAAAACAAACAAACATTAATAGCACTCTGCCAGTAAGGGCTGCTAGATTTTAGTTTTATTGTTTTTCGAACATTGCTAGAGATTTATTTGAGGGATATGTCATCTACAATATCTTTCAGACTCTTCAATATTTTCTGATTGGCTTCTTCTCTCCTGGAATGGTGTGGAGCTATTGAGCTAATGGTTGGAAGTCACATAACTAGACTTCAGAGATCCTGTTGTTATTCTCATTGATCCTCTCAGTTTTTTGGTGGATGAGCTGGGTGAGTGGTGGCAATTCTAATAATAGTAATGATAACGACAGATATCTAAGTGATGACTGTGCTTAGCTAAATTGTCATGAATGTAAAAAACATTTTGCACAAAAACAAGTTAGTAACCTAGATAAACTGATTATAATAAGACCCAGTGAGAAGTGAAGCGGAGGAAAGGAGGAAGAGGGACCCGGGACGAGAGGAAAGAGGAGAAGACAAGTTAGGATCTAAAAGAGGAGATGATAATTGCTTGTTGGTAAAAATAGATATTTCTAGGATTCTAAGACTGATATTTTATGATACAGTATTTCATTATCAGCATGTATGCACTTACATAACTTTTTGCTTTTTGTATAATATTCTGTTATAAAATTCAAACAATGTAATAAATGCATAAACAATGACAATGACAATGCATAAACAATGATAACAATGATGTATCATTGATAACAGAGAATCATGGAAGACATAAAGCATAAACTAACTAGAAGCTTACGAATTTTGCAAATCATTTTTAAGGTTAACATTCCTGCGAGAATTTGTGTTTGTCCCAATAAACCCATTCAAATAAAGCGTATTTAGACACATCTATAGAATTAGTAAACCACACAACCACAGAGATGTAGAGTCAGGTGATGACGGCGTTTTGCCTTACGCGCGGACGTGGAACGTGATAAACGACGGCACGATGGCCGATGCCAGACCATCGAAGATCAGCGTGTCGAAGAACGTCGTCACGAGAATAGGTCCCCCGCCCTGGAGAATAAAAAAAGAAAATTAATAGCACTCCACCAGTAAAGGCGTTTAGATTTGGGTTTTGATGTTTTTTGGAACATTGTTAGTGATTTATTTGAGGAAGAAGAAGAAGAAGAAGAAGAAGAAGAAGAAGAAGAAGAAAAAGAATAATAATAATAATAATAATAATAATATCTATGACCATTAAAGTTAGTCCCCCCCCCCTCACCGCGGTGAGTCCCCTGTGCAGGGCGTGTAGCAGGATGTACCCTGTGGCCACCGATGTGAACAGGTCAAGCCAGGCGGGGGACACGTTACTGCCCAGGGCCTCGGCGATCGGGAACCCGTGACCTGGAACCAACGGGAGATTCAACTTAAGCTTTATCGGGGTTTTCCACAAAATAAATAAACAAAAAGAACAGGCAATGTTACCGAAATAAACAAAAGTTTGTATTTAGGATAAAAAAAATACATCACTAACGTATTAGGCAGAGTTGGGAAAGTTTACATTTATGGCTAGTACAGGTTTATAGGATGAGTTACAAATGTTTTCTTGGTTTCATTATGTTTTAACTATGATAAAGTAGTTCGCTGTTACTCTTTTTATGCAAATATTAATGAGTTCACGTCGATCAATTCGGGAACATTGCGTGTATCTTGATTCATTAAGTTTAATAGATATAATATGTAAGAAAGCAATGTTTGTACATGCTCCAGGCACAAATAATACAATACAATGCAATGACATGGAAACTTAAATAAAAACAATTCATATTGAATATACTAACAGCTAAAGGCAACATACCACCAGTCATGTTGACTTAACATTTCCTATGGAAGTATAAAAATATAACTATACCTTAGAAGGTCTTGAATTCTTTTATTGTTTTATTGACTGTTTGACTGACTTTGTGAGTTTCTTAGCGTCTACCGTTATCAGCAACTCGGCTACAACCTTACTATCAGTGAACAGGTCCCCGTGCTGCTAACTGAATCGCTGATTTCATGCTCGTAAGAAGATGTGCAGTTTTTACATCTTTGCAATTTTTGTAATAGAATCTATCACACACACACACACACACACACACACACTCTCTCTCTCTCTCTCCCTCTCTCTCTCTCTCGCTCTCTCTCTCCACATCTCTCACCTTCCCTCTCTTTCTCATCTTTCTCCTCTCTCCCTCCCTTCCTCCCTCTCTCTCTGTCTCTTTCTCCCTCCCATCTGTCCCTCTCCCAATGTCTTACCCAGATGGCGAACGGGTATTACTCTGAAAGGGTCCCTCATGATGCAGTCATTTAGCTCACGATGATTTTGACTGTGTCTACGAGGACAAACTTGGAGAAGATGGATCCGTCATCACTGTTCCAGCTGTAGCCTCGCCTGAAAGAATATAGAGAATTCATACTTAGAGGTTTGACTCCTTTACGCTAATGTATTAAACAGTTTGATATAAACTGACCAAACTTATGTGGCGGTTGGATTTCTAATGAAAAAAATACGAAGGTATAAATGTGTGTCTGACTCTAGATCCATAGTGTAGAATGCACAATCATGGCGTATATTACGTCTCGTTTTAAGCCTTCTTATTCTTATATTGTTGCGAGGAGACGTAAGCTGCGACTTGTTTTTGCATTCTACCTTTAGCCTTTAATTATTTCTATAGTTTGTCAATATAGATCTAGACTTTTAGTTTCAGTAAAGAATAAATAATGTATTAGCCTTTAAAAAGCACCATCAAGGAAAATCATAAAGAGATTTTAGATATTTTCATAAGATCTAGATTCTAGATCTTGATCAACACATTAATCAAGTATAGGATTACTTTACGCGGTTGAACAAATCCACTAAAACTTGTTAATCTAGTCCTGTTTTGTACTTATAGACAAAAGATCACATAAATCTAGATATAAATCAAAATGCTAGAATCTAATTAAAAAAAACAAACATAAATCTAGANTTAAATCAAAATGCTAGAATCTAATTAAAAAAAACAACAACCTTTGTGCCGATAATGAAGGAAAAATCTGACAACCATTCATTGAACCCTCCCTCCCCTTTCAGCTCCAAAATAGAGTGGGTTCATTTGTGGTTCTGCAAAGCGCATTGCGCAAAAATAATTATATGTATAAAAAACAATGCAATTTAAACTAATATAAAACTGTGCAAGGTTCAATAGGCCCAAACTTTGATACGATTGGATCGAGAATTCTGGAAGCCTTGGAGTCTTCGACCTATGATTTTGATAAAGTTCTTCCCACATCCAAGCCTACTTTTAATCACTGCACTAAATATCTAAAAATTCCCGCTCTACTTATATTTTCCGTACAATACAAAATATTGATTGTTTTGCACCATAAACTATCAGGAAGTAATAAGGGACACATCCCAAAATTAGAGATCTAGATCTAGAATAGATATCCTAAGTTTTTTTTACAGGACAGAGATCATCCGCGTATTCCCGCTTCATTTAAAATATTGGTTATTTTTTTAATTTTAATCGACGATTTGGCAACTTGTAATATCATATCATGGTTCTTGATGATGATAAATATTTTAGAAGAATCCCTAACAGATATCTAGGTAATGTGGTCTAGATCTAGATAGATAGAGAGGCTTGATATATAGAAATGAAATATATTTAAAATGCCAGTCATTTTGATTTTTCTTTTTTTTTTCTTCAGTAAATGAGTACTGCTTCTTGAATATTTACAATTTTTTGTCATAAATATTTCATAGTTACAAGATAATTATTAGAAGAGAACTATGGAATCTGACGCCGAAGTAAGGGGTCTCTTTGAAAAGACAAAAAACCCATCACTAGTCGGGGGTCCAAGCTTATTACTACTTTTTGCTCCTAGATCTACTAAGTACAACATGGCTATAATTTGAGACATGCAGGGTAGTTTTCCTTCACTGTTGACTATAAATCAATATCGTATCATATTTATCCACAAAATAACTAGCCCCCAAGACATGAAAATGAAATATATAAAAAAAGAAAGCTTAAACGTAAAGATATAAACAAAAAGGGGGATAATCCGACTCACGAAGAAGTAGGCACAGCACAGATATCTATTAATAGCAATCTGTGAGGCACAGTTATTCATCTTTTTATGTATATACTTTTTACTCTTTCATTTTCTCCCTCAGCACATATATCTACTAATAGCAATCTGTGAGGCACAGTTATTCATCATTTTATGTATATACTTTTTACTCTTTCATTTTCTCCCTCAGCACATATATCTATTAATAGCAATCTGTGAGGCACAGTTATTCATCTTTTTTATATATATACTTTTAACCTATATACTTTTTACTCTTTCATTTTCTCCACCAGCACAGATATCTATTAATAGCAATCTGTGAGGCACAGTTATTCATCTTTTTATGTATATATTTTCACTCTTTCATTTTCTCCCTCAGCACATATATCTATTAATAGTAATCTGTGAGGCAAAGTTATTCACCTTTTTTAAGTATTTACTTTTTCACTCTTTCATTTTCTCCCTCAGCACATACATCTACTAATAGCAGTCTGAGAGGCACAGTTATTGTTCATTTTATGTACATATTCTTACCTATTCATTTTTTTTCTCCCTTCAGGGTATGGTCTAGCCTTGAGCAATTCCATGACATCGTCAGAAGATCCTTTAACGTCCATGTTCTCTCTGGTTGGTCAAGCGTTTGTGATCGCCCGGGTGGTCAACAAGGCTCTCATTGCTCAGGTAACCAGGTGCATGTTTTTAACAGCCAGTTGTAGTTGTAGTTGTAGTTGTAGTTGAGTTGGTTTAACGTCCAGCATCAGTACTATATAGGCTATAATGTGGACGGACCCAAATACTGGCGTCTGACAATTTTATGTGCTGCCACATACGAGGCAGGGCGGGGATACCATGACTCCTGTCTCAGGCGTTCACATTAAACTGACACCGACCCAACCAGTAGGGGGCGAAATCGCCAAGGCTCGAACCACGGACCTTTTGCGTCGGAAGCCGGTGTTCTACCTCAGGACTCAGCCCGCGAAGACTCCTTTCTAGGCATTAGTGTTTCGTCGCCAAGTTTTTTCTTATAAACACTTTTTTCATAGTCGACAATAAATAGATTCAGATAAGGAAATACAGTCAAGCGTAATCTTTTGAGAGAATATTTTTAAGCTTCATGCCAATTTTAAGTTTTATTTAGACCTACATCTTTGGCGTTCGTGACCTAAAATATTATTGGCGCTGAAACTTGCGTTATTACAAGAAAGTAAACAAACAAGTTGTTCCCCTTTTTTGGCGTAAATCCACGTATTTCTATGATTATTACAGAAAGATAAGAAGACTTTGATCCCTATCGTGGCCGACACCATTGTGTTCGAGGGAGTGGCGACCATCATTCTCCCCTCACTGATTGTGCAGTGGGTTTACAGGTATGTCATACTCATAGTGAACTCGCTCAGGAAGAGTTGACTTCTCATGATGCGCCACGTCATACGTCACCTCAGTTAAATATAATGTCCTTTCTCTTTTCCATAATACTCAATGTCTTTAATTTTTTAAGAGACAGAACGTTGTAAACTGATGTGACTGCTAGTGTCTTTTATAATTTCTTTTTTATTGTTTGGCTTATTTTTATTCAGTTAATTATAATGCATAACAACAACAAAAACAACGACAACAACAACAATAACAACAACAACAACAACAACAACAACAACAACAACAACAACAAAAACAACGACAACAACAACAATAACAACAACAACAACAACAACATCCACATAAAATATCATCATCATGTAGTACCGCGCAGGTTGGCGTTGTCGACCATGTCCCTTCATGTCGCATTTCACTGGGCAAAGTTAGTAGCGTCTCCACTCGGGTGCTCCTCTCTGACCCTCCCCTTTCCTCATTCCTCCCTCACTGTCTCACTCTCCCACCATCTCCCTCACTCTCCCACTGCTCCTTCACCCTCTCCTCTTCATTCCTCACTGCTCCCTCACACTCTCCCTCCATTCCCTCCCGTCCCCAGCGCCATTGGTTGCTGCCTCACCAGACCCAGATTCGTAGCTCTGGCGGTCAGCATCTCTGCCCTGATGCTCCTGCAGGAGAAGATAGACAGCAACGTCTCGGATATCATGGACCAGACCATCAGAGGGGGCTTTTAAGGAAAATCTACTTCATAGTAAGAGAGGGCCCAAGCAGTCTCGACCACATCGACAAGGCTTATGGTTAGGTATACATAGTACAATACGGAAACAACTGTTACTGTTGCACTATAGATCTCAGTGACCCACAAACCAAGAGAAGCTATTGATAGATTTGTTTTGTACGGCAAAAGAAATCAAACAGATGCACGTTTTTATATCGATCTCAGTGACAACACAACCAGGAAGATGTATTGATAGATTTTTTAAACTTTTTGTACGGCAGAATAAACCAAACAGCTACAAATTTAATGGATAAAACATTATGAAACAAATAAATAATGTATTGTAACCGTTTACTTGTGATACGCCAAGATAGATTAGGCAGTCTAAGACCTAATTGACTAGACAATCAGAAACAACTATAAAGACTTTATTTAGGCACGAGATATTTCGGGCAGTTTCGAACATAATGAATTAAACTTAGACTGACAGAAAGGAATCTTACTATAAAAAGTAAGAGTGTACTTGGAAAAGTTTTAAAATGTTCAGGCAATCTTGGACCTCATGAACCAAACAATCAGCAAAATGAATTAGAATATAAGAGGTATGCAGACATGCATCAGAAAAATGTGATTTTTTTAGACAAAACAATAATGATCTGGTTTAAAATATATGTTGTGAGCATAATGAAAAACGCAATGAAGAAGAACTATTGAACTATGTGTAGATAGTAATGGACAAATCGTAGGGACAAAATAATCAGCAACAAATATGTATTGTAACAGGCGACTTAATCAGAAACATACATAGGCATATTCAAAATGTGTGGCCTAAATAAACAGGGCAGGCCATTGAAAGATGTTACTCGGGCCCTACATTTTAAATGTAGTTTTAGCCTTGAATATTTTGTAGAAAGAAAAGTATTTTAATGGTTAGTAGACGATGTCGTTGTGCAATAATAAAAGCCTTATTTTATCGAAATAATTATGTAGTTTATGGTCAATTTGTTTAATTAGTATGTTTTACACAAAATAAAGTTTACATTAAAAAATTAACCTGTTTGTCGCCGTTTACGAGTCATCTATAGAGAATATCTCGTAAATAATCTGTTTTTGACACTTAATTTTTAAAAGAGAGGGCTCGTGGTTCTATGATGAAAATGATGAAATGAGGATGACGGCGACTATGATGAGAGACCGATGATATATAATTATATATTTTTTTAATTTTACTGTATTCAAGGAAGGGAGATAAAGCAGAAATTGTGATAAAAGAGAAATACAGTCGTTTGTTTCCCTTCGGTGTCCACTCGGTCTACAGAATGATACTTTACTTTTCTGATCCAGCAGCCACTTGAGCCTGCGCCCTTCGACTTGATGACACGATGAAAAATGTATATGTCCTTTCCAGTTGGTCTTTTCCGCAGTATAATGCGTTTTCCAAAGTAGGATTATGTGGAAGAAGTTTTGTGCGGAGGTCCTGTAGTTTAGGACAGTTGAATAAGATATGTTCGACTGTTTCGTAGGTTTGGGGGCAGAGGGAGCAGAACGGTATACACATTAATTTGTAATCTTGTACATCTTGATCAATCTGTGAGGTCTTTATTCCTATCATTTATTGGAGATAAAGAATCAACTAATATTGTCGGTCCTGATTCTTATATTTCTAAATTCACACTCAAAGCTCACATAATTATGATTTGCTGTGATAAATATCTGGTATGTTATTCAAGTAGATTACACTTCTTCGGGGGGATTTTAGAACAAACAAAATAAATCCTTCATTTAAAAAATTAACCTGTTTGTCGCCGTTTACGAGTCAATTAGAGAATATCTCGTCAATAATCTGTTTTTGACACTTAATTATTACAAAAGAGGACTCGTGGTTCTATCAGAATAGTGATGAAACGAGGATGACGATGATAATAATGAGAGACCGATGATCATTTTTTCTTTATTAAAAAATATTAATGTATTTAAGGAAGGGAGATAAAGCAGAACTTTTTATAAAAGAGAAATACATTCGTTTGTTTCCCTTTGATGCCCACTCGGTCTACACATTAATTTGTAATGTTTTACACATTGATCAATCTCTAACTTCTTTATTCCTATCATTATTTTATTGGAGATTCAGAGTCAACTAATAATGTCGGTATTGGTTCTAACGTTTCCAAATTCACACAAAATTTCATATTTGATCGACGTGATAAACATCTGGCATGTTATCCAAGCTGATTGGAAGTCGAATGTATTAAACTTCTTCGGGGTGATTTTAGAACGCTCAATTTTTCGAACATTATTTCTCATTTCAGAGTATACCTGCAATGTTTTAGTTTTTAGAGAGAATAGTGCATTTTTTTCTTCAAATTACTAGTCTATTAGAAAAGAAAAATAACGTAAATAAAATATTGTACTACGCCTTTTTTCAAAAGAATTTTTTTAAAACTGGGTTCTCATGATTTGAAAGAGGGTTTGAGAATCTGTACAGTCTACCAATTGGTTTTGCATTATGATGAAATTGGAAAATAAAAATACATTTTTATTTCACATTTTTCCAAATTGACGTGTCTCATGACTTCAACCTGCTTAGTGAACGAGTAATTGAAAATTTTCTGCCTTCTCGAACTATGATAGGCTTAGAATTTCGTGCTGTGTGCATCGGGTAAAATGATCAATACGTCTTTTGGAATTGACGGTCAGCCATCTTGGAACTCATGACAGGGATATAACTCTATGCTCTGTGAGAGAAAGGGGAAACTAATCTTCTCAGGGCACTGGCCCGGCTAAGGGGAATTAATTTGATCGAGGTAATAAAATACAAAAAAATGGGAAAAGGTGAAGAGGGGGGGGGGGGTGCCTATCAAAGGCCCCAGTCATGTTTCAGGCGATAAGGTATTTGCTGGTATAGTTTTATTGATCCAATACATTGAAAAAAGGTAAATTATTAGGGCTGAACTCTCCAAAGCTGAATAATGCCAATTTTTTTCTTCTAAAATACTCAGGAACCGTAGTACTTTTCAATTGAGTGTGAGAGTAGTTGTGAAGAGAAGGTTATGATGGTGATGATGATGCATATTATTTTGATTCTTTAAAAAATAATAATATCAAACAATTATTTGTATTTGTATTTGTTATCCTAAAAATAACCTTTGTTCAATAAAATAAAAAAGATAAAAGCAACACATGATATTGTGCAAGCATTGCGTATTATGCAGTTTAACAACAAAAAAGGAAAAAATGTGGCGCAGATTGACAAATATGTTTTGCTTTTGAATATTTTGACTAAGTTGCATCTTTTCCTATCTTTTTCTTTAACTTGAACTTTCTTGGTTAATCTTCCACGATTGAGAGAGAGGGGGAGAGAGAGAGAGAGAGAGAGAGAGAGAGAGAGGAAGAGAGAGGGAGAGATAGAAAGAGAGAGAGAGAGAGAGAGAGAAAGAGAGAGATAGAGGAAGAGAGGAAGAGAGAAGGGGAGAGGGAAAATTTAATTAAAAATATATAATTATTTGCAAAAGACGAAATGCCAAGGGCTCTCTAGCTAGCTTTCCACCCACGTCACAATGACAAAGAAAGCCTGACATGTAAGGCCGAATGTCAATTTTTCTTTGACATGTCGCATTGTCCAGAACGGCGAAAATATCGGATTTATTCCTGGAAGTGGAAGATGAAATAAATGACATCTGATGACACATGATTGTTCTCACAAAGTTTAAAGAGAAAGAAATGTTTTTTGGTATTATGTAAATATAGACATTGGAAAGTATAAATGCTGTAATACTGACCCAGAAAAACACCGATTAGGTAAGGGTTTTAGTTAAGTCGAGCTGATTTTCTGAAAGTCCGACGTCAGCAGAAAGATTACAGTAATTATAATGTGGACGAGTCCTAAGCCTAACGTCAAATAATTTTACTTGCTACCTCACAGAGACATTGTGAAGACACTGGAACACTAAATTGTATTTGCCGAGGATGTTAGCGGTGGAATCAATGAAATCTCTTTACACTTAAATTAGTTTTCCACTGAATGCAATGATTAAGAATTTTAAAGTTCGGTATGCTAGCTTGCGTCAGCATAGTGTGTGTTGGAGATAATTGGGTTAAGAGTAAGCGGGTTGGTTAAAACGTCTTGTAAAAATGCTCCCAACTGCCTAAAATATCCTCACATCAACTGTAATTTGTATAGATATACGTCTTATTTCTGAGATGCTCTGAATCTTTCAGTATATCAGAAATGAAGACAGCAACTTCTTCCTATGATACTTGATCTCCACGCAGCTTTGTATTGCGGGGGGCGCGGTGGTCCAGGGGTAGAACATCGGCTTGAGACACAAAAGATCCCGAGTTCGAATCCTGGCGGTTGCGTTCCCTACTGGTTGGTTAATATGGCCACATACAATTATCAGACGTCCGTATTGGGGTCCGTCCACAATATAGCCTGTATAGTGCTGATGTTGGATGTTAAAACCAACTCAACTCAACCCAACTCAACCTCAGCGCAGCTGCAGAGAACTGCTGCCTTTTTATTCATGGCCCTAGGCAAAAAAAACGCACAAGCGCAAAGACGACTGGACTAACAACAACATCAGAAATTAATGATGTGTTAGGTCAGATAAAATGTGTTAAATTGGCTTCAAACTAATTAAAATGTACTCTAAAGGCCACTTTTGTTTTGTGTTTCTTCAGAAAATGCTACATTTAAACTATTTTCATTAGCGAGTGGGAAAAGTGATTAAAAGTCTCTCTAAACATCGCCATTGATTTTACAACTCCGTTTACGGAACCCACGAAGAAGAGGAAAAAAAATCAATAAAATAAATCGTAGGACAAATACATCAACACAATGTGATTTCAATAGAAACACTTAGAGGGCACTATTCAATATTAATTAGTTGTTTGTTTTTTTGTCTACTTTGCGTCTATTTTTCCATGGAATTCCTAGTTCCCATTTAACTGGCAAAATCATTAACAGTCAAACAGATTGATTGTTCCAATTCCGTCACCATGGTAACGGCTGATCTGCTTGTATAAAGTCTTTTCAGATCGGGTTCTCCCGCTTTTTATCATATTTGAGTTCGAGCTTAGGTTTGAAAGCTTGTTGATTAGCCATATTGTGGTTGGATCCCAACATTAATGTCTGACAGAATTACGTGCTGCCACATGCAAACAGAGACTATGCGGCGATGCCATGACTACCGTCCTATAATACAGACACCGATCCAACCAGCAGGATACGGTGTACTTGTAGTTGAGTTGGTTTAACATCCAGCACCAGCACTATATAGACTATTTTGTAGATGGGTTCCAATACTGACGTCTGACAGTATTTTGTGCAGCCACACACTAGACAGGGTTGGATATCATTCGGTCACATTAGACTGACACCGACCCAACCAGTAGGAAAGCAATTTTAAGTATGTTTGACACCCGTTTTTTGTTTTGTTAGTTTTATTATTGCAGTGATTAAATAATAACTATTGCAAGTGTCAGTCATCATCATCATCATCATCATCATCATCATCATCATCATCATCATCATCATCATCATCATCATCATCATCATCATCATCATCATCATCATCATCATCATCATCATCATCATCATCATCATCATCATCACCACCACCATCATCATCATTACATAATTATACACACGGTTTCTGGCAAA
>RQTK01000252.1:160930-178764 GCA_003991915.1 Elysia chlorotica
TAATGAACGGGATAAAGGTGTTAGACTAATACCGTTCATCCGATTTCATTTGAGTAACTAATTTTTTTTAATTTTTTTTTGTCGTTGTTAGTTTTACTTTTTAGAAATGTATCTTTTTAAGGCCATGAATAAAGAATATCAATTATTATTGATAACGGAAAATTAGTTGCCATTGCTTCAAAGACAGACAAAAACATGGTGATGTTACATTTATAAACATATAGGTCTATATAAAATTTCAATATTATTAATATTTTAAACAAATAATGAGTAAAAAAGACGAAAGAGTATCGGTTTTTTAAACATAAAATAATAATGGTAGTGGTGAGTGGAGAGATCTAGATTAGTGTGTAGGTCTTGCTCAGACTTTGAAGGATGAAACGTACATTGGCGGATGGCAACGTGATCTAGATTATTGATAACAAACAAAACACTTGTTTGTCGATGGATTGATTTATAAATAAATATTCATATTATGCCTCTTTGTTGTCTAACTTCTGATGATGATGATCATGATGATGATGATGATGATGAAGATGATGATGATGTTGATGACAGCATTGAGAAAGTAACGATATGCCTATATCAATGGTATGAATCTCAAAATATACCTGTACTAGACACAGTGTCGCCTAAAGCAGGCTACTTGGCTTTTATTATACAGTCATCTAAAAGTTGACGTCTCAAGAGCTAGTTGTTGATGTAATGTCTTATCTGAATTATAAAAATATTAAAGATTTAAAGCAGTTTTAAGACGATATAAAATATTATTCAACTGACGTGATGAAGTTATTATGGGCTGTTCAACTTTGAATACAATCTAAATCTATATTATCTACATGATATCATAAAAAGAATGGAATTCTGATGAAAGAAGAGATGCCTTTCGGTAGTGTCTAGGAAATTGTTTATCCTTTCTACAAGTAAAGGACTTTCTCTTAATTTATATTTTCATATTGCTTTAAATGAAACACTATAAATCTGGATATTGACTTGCGGGTTTAAACAAAAAATTGATTTAAAAAAGGTCCCTTCTTAAAGTACAGTGTAAAAAGTTGTTTACCACGCCCAAGGGTGCTTTTTAAGTATTTCCTGCTTTAACGAAACACGACAAAACTAGCTCTAGCAGTTAACATGCGCGCCCCTATCTCCGTGTAAAACATGGAGACACTCGAAGTCCGAAGTACTGCGTGTTAACCACTGTCTCCGTCCTTAGCGGGATTATCACTTGTCACAGCTACAGGACAAGTCCATTATCATAGGACAAGTCCATTATCGCAGGACGAGTCCATTATCATAGGACGAGTCCATTGTCGTATTGTCCGCCCGGCGGAAGGCTTCACTGAGGTCAGTACCGGACGCCAAGGTCAAGGGCGAAGGTCCATCTCGCTCGATATGGGAATGAGTGAGAGGAGGGAGGGAGGAAGGGAGGGAGTGAGTGAGTGATTGAGTGAGGGATGGAGGGATGGAAGAGGTGAGTAGGTTTAACTTCCAACGTCAGTACTATATCGACTATATTGTGGACGGGCCCCAAGGCTGACGTCTGACAATGTTATGTGCTGCCACACACGAGACAGGGCGGGGATACCATGACTCCTGTCTCATCCGGTTACATTAAACCGACATCGACCCAACCGTCAAACGATGAACTATTCCTACCCAGACATTATACATTATATAGGTTTTTTAATTTGATACTTCGTCTAATCAATTATCTTCCTTTTTGTATCACTTAGCGTTTTTGCCTTTAGGCAAATATCCAGTCTTTGTGGTCTTTATACTTGTATTTGATCGATGTTTTTCCTTTTAACGGTTTAGCGTACAGAAAAAAACTCTAGTGAAGGAACATATGAGAACCGATGTACGTTAATGTATCAAATAGGCCTTTATTCTACATATAACATGATAGGAGTTGTGATAATCACATGAAGAGAAGAAAAATGGTTAAAAGTGAAATTGAGTGGTCAGAAACGAAGAAGGGTGAGGAGAAAGATAGATCGATCGAAAAATTCGAAGAAAAAAACACCTTCACAACGAAGGATAGGGAAAAACCCCACAACATAATGATCTTTTTTTTAACAAACTACAAGATCATTCTCAAATCCTTTCGCCCCCTAGTCTAAGAGAATTAAACAGGGACGACTTTGCTACTAAAAACTCAAGGACAAGCTTAAAACTGACCGAAGAATAAAGCTCGAAAAAACAACCATAGTCTCGTTAAGACTAAGCTTCAGTTTCATTCAAATGAGACGCCGATGTGGAAATCGCACCTGAATTGAAATTGTACATGGTGCTAGGTCTAAAACGGTGATCCTATTGAAAGTTTGGTTAAACTTAGACATAGTGAGTCCGCAGAAAATGAATTATCTCCGCAGATGAACCAATCAGATTATTTCAAAAATTAGTCTGCTAAGTCACTGAGAAAAACATCCAAAGATCATGGCGTGAAAGCTATTGGTAGTTATTACAGTCATAACTTGTGTTCGGATCAAACCAACCTATTGAAGACAGTGGGAGCAAAAATGATGAAAATTTTAAGCAAAATATCATGAAACGTTGATAGAATGTTTGTGATATATTGATAGACATCAATTCATGAATCCTATGGACCCTCCCTGCGCCCCCCCTCCACACACACACACAATTATTATCTATGTCCAACTGTATTAGCTTCGAGCTAGGATTTCAACAAAGAAAAAAAGCCATTTAGGTTAGTTTAGTATTGAAGCAATCAATCTTAATTGGGGCATTCTCAAAATAAAAAACAACAACAACAGTATACATAATTAATTTAAAAAAGCATTAATTTACAAACAAATTGTGTCTTAGTTTTTCCTGATGTGTCGTATCGAATATGGTTAACATTTCTATGTCTCTGGGTAAATGAAAGAGAAGGAACGTTTATCATAGGGTTCAGTTTATTTCCACCCAACCCATGACTGTGCCTAAAAGCTTTATGACAGCGTTCTTTTAGGCTTTCGCATAATTTTTTTGGCTATTTCGATGGCTTTGTCTCCTACGCTTCGAAAGCCTCGGTTGAAGCAATGTCAGTTTTATTTTAGATTGTTTCATAAATCGTGTTTTTTAACTTTTATGGGTAAATGAGGTTGTTTTTGTTTTGTTTTGTTTACTTAGTTTAGTTTGTTTATCAAATTGATGTTGGTTTTGGTCATGTATTTTTGTGTGTGTTGCTATTTGATTCTCGCTAATAAGTTTACAAAATAACACTGTAGTTTTAATTTATTTCTGCCGCCAAGCATTCATCTGTAATTACAGAGTAGGCTGGAGATATTTTTATGGATTTTATTTGCTTTAAGATCCGCGAGAGTTATTACATCTATTTTTGTTCCTAATTTTATGTTTTAATTCCGCCCAGTTGTTTTTTTTTTCGCAATATTGTAGTTTATTAAATCCTGAATTGGAATGGTTATTGCTGCAAAAGCAAAAAAAGAACAACTTTTCGTCTCCTGTTTTGTTTGTATTATGTCTTATTTCATTTCTAAGATACTAAAGATTTAGAGCATTTCACAAAGGAGATTGAACACAGAACGCTTTAACCCTTTCAACACAATCTGTTTTTGCCGTATTCGCAGAAAATACAATGGAAATCCATTACACCGAATTAGTTGTACGAAAAGGAAGAAACATGTTGTATTTACAAAAATTTAAATATCTGCTCATCAGATTTTTCTCTGAAGAAAGATAATATTATTCGCCATTTTTTTCGTTTGAAAATCTAATCACGAATGAGAGAAAATGTTCTTACTATTTTTGACAACCCAAAACGAATTTCATGTTCATCATCTAGTCTAAGGTTTGTTTTGTTTGTTTGTTTGCATCGCGTAAACAATTTGAAACCTAATAATTCCCATTTCATCTTGCAATGCATTTTAAGTAAACATCTTTGTTTACAAGCCGTGTTTATTTCCATTGCAGAGCTTTGATTGAAAAAATATAATTATTAAGAAATCATAGTGTATTTTTTATGAAATGTGCCACACAAAAAGTTGCATTTCTGCATTTTTTGTTCTATTTTTTGTTCAATAAGAGGGGCTTTTAAGCAAGTATAAACACTGCTATATTCAAGTAGGCTCTATGCCATTTACCGCCACTTAACTGTAGAATGAAAGTGCCCATTCAAATGAAAATTAGCACCTAATAAAAGTAATATAGATAGATTTATATCTTCGTCTTTCCTTTTTTTCCTTTTATTCATGCTTTTACGCTTGGTTATTCCGCCACATTTCATTTTTCTTCAGACCTAAAATTTCCCTTTTGCTGCTGCTTTTAAAATCTTTCTTTCTATCGATACCCCTCTTTCTCTCTTGCAATGTATTTACCTAGTGCCTAAAATTATGTCTATCTAACTTTAATATCTATCTATTCATCTATAATGTTATTTTTCCCTTCTTACCCATGTCTCTACATCTGTCTCGTTTTCTTTTTTTCGCACAAATCTTAGCCCCTTCTCACTTCCATTCGTATCACTCCTTTCCTCTAGGCCCTACCCCTAAGCGTACATATAACTGTTCCATATGGCCTCTCAGCCCTACCACCTTCCTCCCACTTTCTCCCTCCCTCTGTACCTTTCTTCCCTTCACCTCCACTCCTTTTCTCTTTTCCGCACAAATCTTAGCCCCTTCTCACTTCCATTCGTATCACCCCTTTCCTCTAGGCCCTACCCCTAAGCGTACATATAACTGTTCCATATGGCCTCTCAACCCTACCCCCTTCCTCCCTCCCTCCCTCTGTACCTTTCTTTCCTTCACCTCCACTCCTTTTCTCTTTTCCGCACCAATCTCAGCCCCTTCTCATTTCCAATCGTATCACTCCTTTTCTCTATGCCCTGCCCCCTTCCTCCCACTTCCTCCCTCCCTCCCTCTGTACCTTTCCTTTCCATCACCTCCACCCTTCTTTTCTCTCCATCAGAACGTCCCTTAATCCTTTCCCGTGAGGCTAGATGGACATCTCGCGAGTTATCTCCTCCATCAAGCCAAGGGAGATGATCTGACTCCAGCCCTCCCAGGGGAGATTATCCTGTAATGTGCCAGGACCTGCCAGAGACACTCGTTGCTTCCCAAAGTTCCCAGCCAACCAATCAGTTCAACGTGAATCAGGGAACTAGATATAGGGCCGTAAGTACAATTCTGTGGCTAGCTTACGACTAGTCCTAGGATATATATGGGAATAAGAAGGCTTACGATGTGTTGTAGGCTACCAAGATGTTGTACTTATGGTCCCTAGATGGGAACCCAGATAGAAATAAAGTTCGCATACCTTGAAACAAGAAAAAGATTATCGTCATCTATAATCTTGATTTAGAGGTCTAGTTGAAAGCCCGTTCTTTGAAAGGGAATGTCACTGGATAAAATACTGGTAAATGGGCATGATCACATTGCAGTCTGCTGACAGTAAACCAGGGATCGGACACCAAATAAGCATTTCCAAAACAGACTTGGGCAAAATAAAGGGACCACAAAGCTTTCTTCTTTTGTTTTATAAATAAACGGTAGATAATTATAAATGCTAATGGTGCCATTGCACTGGACCAAAATAGAGAGCTCTCTCCATACAAAAACAAAGTTTCTATGGTATAGCGGTGGTTGTAGAGGTGATGCTGGTAGTGGTGGTAGTCGTTATGATGGCAACGTTGGTGGTAGCGGTGGTTGGAGAAACGATGATAAAGCTAATAACATTAATAGTGATGGTAGTAAAAATAAAAGTGGCAGTATTAATTATTTATTAATAATAAATCGTGCAGAGTTAGTAGTAATGGTCGTAGTAGGTGTGGTGGTCGTAAGAGCTACAATAGCCATGGCAATAGTGGAAATGATGGAGCAGACCTAATTAGAATACCATTAGGATAATACCCCCAGTTGAAAACTATACAACCGTACCAGCTGTACTTCTTTCCTCTATATTTCCCCCACCCCTCTAAAATAGAAAATTAAATGTATAAACCTAATCTTATATGCCCCGAGCGTAGTCTAGGAGATTTATCTCATCTGTCACTCTCTATTCCCTCTTTCCACTTGAGAACTCTAAAATTAGGAACACCCACATTAAAGGACCAGCCTCGTAGTAATAGACTAGACTAGGATAGAATCTATCATGGCTTGCCTTCATCTTGAGCTTTTGTCTTCTTTCAATGCCACTTTTCGATGTACTTTTATGACATATATTTATCGATCAAACGAATTGAAAATAGGATCTCCAAAGATTTGGTAATAAGTTTGAAATAAGACAAATGAAGTTGGCATAGTATTGTTTTAACACGCTTTACAGAAAGAATAGTTTTCTAGAGAGTGATTACTATTATGTTGATGGAGATATTTTTATATGGCGATTCAATACCATAATCAGACAGCACATGTTAGGATTCGAACCCGCAACATCGTTACTGACAATCGTAGTAGCTGGTGCCATATTAAAGATAATAAACTGTAAACTAGTTTTACAAAAGAACGCAGACAGTTAAATCTTAAAGCGAACCAATAATAAAAACAAAAATCCGGATAGTTTAGACCGTAATTTCCCCGCAAAGTATTGTATTTTAAGTTGTAGAGCGGATTCTAGGTTGATTGTTAATGCTAGCTTTGTCATGCTGGTTTGGAATCGAAGTCTGGTAAGCTTTTGATGTTGGTAAGGAGGAAGTAGCATTAAAAAAAAGATGGGGCATTTTATTTGTTTGAATTTTGTTTTCATTTAGCTACATCAATCCGATCCTGATCAATTATAGCTTTGAAGTCTGGTTTTACATTGACAGCATCTTTTTGTTTTTTATCATGATATATTCTAACTTACGATAATTTTTTATATTTGGTCTTACAAAATTGTTTGAAAATATAAAAGATAGAGAAATTCACGTTGGCATTTTGACGGCTGTGTAACTATTCAATAATTGAAAATAATAGTATAATAAACCAAAATTAAATTTAGTATTTCTTATACTGCACAATATGTAAAAAAAAAAATAAAACAACTACATGACGACGACGACAACAACAACAACAACAACAACAACAACAACAACAACAACAAAAACAACAGCAACAGCAGCAGAAAAAACAACAACATTAACAACTCAACAACAACAACAATAACAACTCAACAACAACAATTTGCGTGGCTAGTTTTAACAGAACTCGAAGGTTTTGACATCAGAAAATAAAAGATAATCCAAACTACTTTAATGCCATTGAGGAAACGAAAATTAATTTATGATATTGAAGAAAGAAGATCTTACAAGGACAACAACATCCGCAGGGCACACACACTGTAAAGATGTTATCATCTTGTAATTTATATAATTTTCAAAGTCAAAAAACCCTCTTCAAAAACAGCTCTCATGCTTCCATGGAAACCAAAATGAAGAAACAGATGCTCATTGTCTCTCTGTGCAAGATCCCTGAGGGGATACTTAAAAGTAATGGGGAGAGAGAGGAGAGAGAGAGAGAGAGGGAGAGAGAGAGAAAGAGAGAGGGAGAGAGAGAGAAAGAGAGACAGAAGAAGACAGAGAGAGAGAGAGGTAGACAGAGAGAGACAGAGAGAGAGGGAGAGAGAGAGGGAGAGAGAGAGTGAGGGAGACAGAGAGGGGGGAAAGAGCGGGAGAGAGAGAGGGAGAGAGAGAGGGGGGAAGATAGAGGAGAGAGATAGAGAGAGGGAGAGAGAGAGGGAGGGGGGAGATAGAGAGAGACAGAGACGGAGAGAGGGAGACAGAGAGAGATAGGAGGAAAGATAGAGAGAGAAAGCGAGAGAGATGGGGGGAGATAGGGAGAGAAAGAGAGAGAGAAAGGGAAACAGAGGAAGACACAGAGAGAGACGTAGAGAGAGCGAGAGGAGATGGAGAAACATGTTGACAGCTTCCTCAAAGAAATACCTAGGATCATTTGTCCAAAAAATATGTCGGGTGATTCCTAATACGAGACCAAAAACGTCAAAATCGCTTAGGGCAATCATGAATGAGAAAAGCAGCCGTGATTAATTTGGCCGTCGCAAAAGATGCAAAAAACGTTTCCAATTATTAGGGAGACCCATAAAGCTAGATCTGGATGTTGAGTAGAAGTGGTTGTAGTCTGTCTTTTTTCATAGATTATATATTATTGACAGCGGTTTCGTGATATCTGGTTAATTCCCGTCTGGGTTGGATATTTTTTAAGGATGTCGACTTAGCTTTTAGTGTTAGTACCTATAGAGACTTTCCAGATTTCTGACTGCTCTGGGAAAAAAGTTCAAATAAAAAAAAATGTTTCAAAATCGCCAGAAAAAAAGGAATTATCGAAATGTGTGATAAAATGAAGAACAATCGAGAATGATACTATGATGATGATGATGATGATGATGATGATGATGATGATGATGATGATGATGTGATGATGATGATGATGATGATGATGATGATGATGATGATGATGATGATGATGTAATGATGATGATGATGATGATGATGATGATGATGATGATGATGATGATGATGATGATGATGATGATGATGATGATGATGATTATGATTGTGATAATGTGCGGTACACTCTTGTCTTGGGGTAGATTATACCCATATCATATTCTTGTCTTGACTTCGATTTTGGAAAGGTTCGATTTAGAGGAAGCAAGAGTTTCCTACTGTCCTCACAAGCCAAAATTTAAAATTGACAACAGTGTTTTCATTTGAAATACGACGTTCCAAAATTAGGCAAGTTTTGTTCACGTGAAAACCAGTACAATTTTGAGTTAAAGATGTAATCATTTCTGCATCGTGCCCTTTCTCAAACTTTATTATGATAAAATTGAACAAAAAAAATTGATATAAAAAACAGCATTGACATGCCAGTCTGTTGACCTGTTTATATCCGTTTGTGCCCTGCCTCTATTTCTTTATCTCTCTCTCTCTCTCTCTCTCTCTCTCTCTCTCTTTCTTTCTCTCATTTCAAATTCAACAACTTTTAAGTTTAAAAGAGTATGACAACAGTACTCGAGAGCAGGAACCCAGGAAGTAGTTCATATAATACTAACATGCCAATACAGTGAGGATACATGCACAACGAGGCAGCCTTGGTTCAGATTCGAACCGTAAACTTGAAAGCCGTGCGTTCTACCTTTTTAACCACCTTGTCCACTTTTGTGGCTGATTTCGCCCTTGCATTCTTTTGACTTTTATCTGTACAAAGACTCTAGAAGCATAATTATCAGAGACAGAGAGTTGAATTTGTTTTGCGCATCTATTGGCGTATTTTCTCCATTATTTGCGACGTTGACATCTGAAGGATAAAAAATGGAAGTAGAAAAATAGACACAATCATGTCGATCTTTTACTGAAGTCCAAGCCTCGTAAGTACAAGGTTCTGGTAAGCTTACGCCTCGTCTTAAGATAAAAGACATAAGAAGGCTTACGTCGACGTGCAGGCTACGACATTGTACTTAGGACACTAACTCTACGCAAGGACGACCAAAGCATTGGGCAGAGTTCAACAAAACAAGGTTCTTTTGTTTAAAGAGCTCCACTCGAGCAAATAATTGTAAGAGCATCAATAAACCGATTGGTCAGTTTTTTCCTTGCTCTTTTTATGGTTTTTAGATGTTCATTGGCCAGCCATGAAAGTAATCTACTTATAATTAAAGACCTGGAAATTTACTTGCGTGACATCACGGTAGAAAATAATAATTTTTCTGTTCAATTTCATCCATTTTATTCGGTGGCTATTACTTCCTTTTTAATTTGAGTAATGGGCCTTTTGTATGTGGATATATTTAAGATGAAATAGGAATGGTATTATTGATCAATAAAGCTTTCCACTTTTTAGATTTACTGTAAATCTTTTTCATGTGAACAACTAGGTCATGTGGGTGAAACAAGGTCTTTTTGAATTTTTTTTTTCTAAAGGATAAAAATCGGGAAGTCGAAAATTTACCTTTTTCGGATTTTGAATTCGAAATGACTGAGGACTGGTGTAAAATGAAAAAAAAAATAAAAAAGCAACACCTAACCTTGGACATTACTTACCGTGAATGTTCAAAGATCAATAAAACAAGTTCTATCGCGAAAAAAGAATTTAAAAAGGGAGAAGGTAAATAAATACTATTTCATTAGTAAACGATGATACGTTTCTCTTTCGCAGCTACTTTTTCTTTTTTTTTAGGCTATTTCTAAAAGTGTCTCGATTTTTCCCAGATTCAGTGAAAAACGTGGAAAAGGAAATCAATAACAATTAGACAATCTCTCAAAGAATTTCCTCAACTGGCAGAAAACAAACAGACAAATAAATTAAAAAGCTGACATTTGCGCACGGTTGTGAAAAATGAGTGATCTAGAAAAGAACCTATCAGACTTGCCTTAATGATACAATATGCGTAAATCAGATATTTCGGGAAAAAGGGATACTTGCCTTGTTTATATACCCGCCTCCTCCTTCTCCTCCCTCTCCTCCTCCTCCTCCTCCTCCTCCTTCTCCTAATAAAAAACCTACAAAACCTACAAAGGAAACGAAACAAAAACAAAAAACGCGCGAAACCAATTACACTGACTCCTATGTCAACGAAAAATTAAACTAACTGAGGTCTTGAAAATAAAATAAAAAAAGAAAGACATATTATTGCAGCAATCAGTTTGATTCAATGAATTGGTCCCCGATGTGACAACCTTGAGAGGAAGCTAAGACATCTATCCAAGCATGATGAATCTGATCTGTCTCTCATCTGAAAGAGCACGTCTTATCCTACCAAGAATATCATCTGCTACAACACAGAGAACTTATAACAAGGAAGAGACCAGCAAGCGAAAGACCATATGAACAATTAGACCTTGTTACAAAAGAAATATATCCGTTACGAAATTTTGTCCACGAATGAATAAAAGATTGCTTTTTAAAGATTATGTTGTAGAACCGTTCAAGGAAAAATAAAGAGAGGGAGAAAGAGGACACAGGAGGACATTATCAGACAGTGGACATGGAACTATCATGATAAATGAAAATAATTATGAGGAAGGCAGAGGACAGAGAACAATTGCCAGGTGTATTGGCGCGCCTCACGGTTGTCCCAACCATGGAATAGAGAAAGAGGAAGTTCATCGTCAAAAACTTTAATGTTGTTACTTTTCAGAATCCTTTAATAAAGGTTAATAAGGTTAAAATACTCCTTTTTTAATCACTCAGTTAGGTAATTATTTAGTTTAAAATTTAATAAATCTATTTTCTATTATTTTAATCATCACTATCAATGTATGCATGGTTTAAATAAATACTTAGACACTGTTCATTTAATAACAAATAAGTCATCATACGGCCAACCTGTCTTGCTCTTTACATATTTACAAAGATTCAACAGACACACAGAATCATAGTTGAAAAGCGCTTTTCATTTTCATGAAAGCCTCATGCCTTGCCCTCTAGCCTTAAGACTTCATACAATTTCAATCCCATTCATTTTTACAACCCCATTGACAACTTTGATCTTAAGGAAATATTTTCTTTTTGAAAGGCAACCCATATAAAGTCGCAAAGTTGTGCCTTTTCTCCGATTCTGTAGGTCACCTTAGAAGTCCTTTGAACGAATACAGAGTTACGTTAATAACAAGCACATCTCTTTTCTTCCTTGCTACATTCAGATTATACTTTTAGCTTATTCACTTATGATTACTTTTGTTGTGATTGAAGTCTACGACCGTCTCTTCATTCATACATCAAAAGAGTATCTGAAATAGCTCTTAGTGCAAGCAGAGTTAAATCCCCTTTTTAGCTGTCCATTAACTACAAGCATTACACTGATTGCACAGGGTAAGGTAAAAACAGTAATTTTTTACACAATTTTTTTTCTCTTGTAAACAGAAAGTACATCTTGTTGTTTACAAGTCATCTGATGCAACGGTTACTTTATTTATTTATTTATTTATTTTTTTTTGTTTTGTTTTTTTCTTTTTGGGGCAGTGATTATAATTATGTTAGATGCGTTACCGTCGTCACGTTTGGAATTATTAGTTTGCCGTTGTTGTTGTTTTTTTGGGGGGGGGGGGGATAGTGCAAGAAGAAACTTAAATTACATACAGGCCTACAGAGTAAAGTAGCTCTTTGATAGAACGTCGAGAAAATAAGAGTTAGGCCCCTGATTGTACTAGGCCAATGGCATTGGTGAGGTGGATATGTTGCCATTACGCCGTAAAGTTAGCGTTACACCCCAATACAACATCAAAACAAACATATGTACATACTTCCTGGTGTCAGCTTTTTGACAAGTTTTTTGTTCTCTTGTAGACAGAAAGTATAATATCTTGTTCTTTAGAAGCTGTGTGCCATAAGTCTTCTGATGTAACGGTCAATCTTTTTGTTTTTCTATTATTTTTTGTTGCTTTTTTTGGATAGTGCAAGCAAAAATAACATACAGGCTTACAGAGCAAAGTAGCTCTTTGATAGAACATCTGGGAAATAAGAGTTAGACCCCTGGATGTACTAGGCCGGTGGCATTTGTGGCGTACATAGGTTGCTATTACGCCGTAAAGTTATCGTGACATCCCAACACAACATCAGGACAAACATACTTCCTGCAGTCTGGTTTTTAACAAGTTTTTTGTTCTCTGGTATAAGTCCCCTGATGTAACAGTCAATTTTTTTTTTGGATAGTGCAAGAGGAAACGTATATAACATACAGGCCTACGGAGTAAAGTAGCTCTTTGATAGAATGTCTGGAAAATAAGATTTAGTCCCCCTGACTGCATTAGGCTAATGGCATTTGTGAGGTGGATAGGTTGCCATTACGCCGTAAAGTTAGCTTGACATCCCAATAGAACATCAGAACAAACATATGTACATACTTCCTGCAGTCAGCTTTTGGCAAGTTTTTTTTTGTTCTCTTGTAGACAGTAAGTACATTTTGTTCGTTCCAAGGCATGTTTTATAAGTCTTCTGATGTAACGGTATTTTTTTCTGGGGATTTTTTTTTGGATAGTGCAAGTAGAAACTTCATAAACATACAGGCATATCAAGTAAAGTAGCTCTTTGATAGAACATCTGAAAAAAAAAGAGTTAGGCCTCTGATTGCACTTAGGGCAATGGCATTTGTGAGGTGGATAGGTTGCCATTACGCCGTAAAGTTAGCGTGGCATCTCAATACAACATCAGAACAAACATACTTTCTGGAGTCAGCTTTTTGACAAGTTTTTTGTTATCTTGTAGACAGAAAGTACATTTTGTTCTTTAGAAGATGTGTTTCATAAGTCTTTTGATGTAACAGTCAATCTTTTTTTCTTTTTGGAAAATACAAGAGGAAATGTTCATAACATACAAGCGTACCAAATAAAGTAGCTCTTTGATAGAACATCTGAAGAAGAAAAAAAGAGTTAGGCTCCTGGTTGTATTAGGCTAATGGCATTTGTGACGTAGATAGGTTGCCATTACGCCGTAAAGTTAGCTTGACATCCCAATACAACATCAGAACAAACATATTTATATAGATCCTGCAGTCAGCTTTTTGACAAGTTTTTTGTTCTTTTGTAGACAGAAAGTACATGTTGTTCTTTACAAGATGTGTTTTATAAGTTTTCTGATGTAACGATGTTTTTCTCTGGGTTTTTTTGTGTTGTTTTTTTTGGATAGTGCAAGAAGAAAATTTTATAAACATACAGGCTGCGCTTACCAAGTAAAGTAGCTCTTTGATAGAACATCTGAAAAAAAAAGAGTTAGACCCGTGGTTGTATTAGGCCAATGGTATATTTGTGAGGTGGATATGTTGCCATTACGCCGTAGAGTTAGCGAGACATCCCAATACAACATCAGGACAAACATACTTAAAACGGAGTATATGGAACAATAGGGTCAAATAACGGCAAGATGCTATTTCATATGACCGACTGAGACGAGAGTCATGGTATTCCCGCCCTGTCTCGTGTGTAGCAGCACATAAAATTGTCAGACGTCCGTCTTGGAGTCCGTCCACAGTATAGCCTATATAGTGCTGCTGTTGGACGTTAAACCAACCCAACAACAAGATATGCTTATTTCCTCCTTGATTAATTCTTTGTTTTCTGTCAGAGGTGCAGTGGCACAACTGTTCAAACAGGATTACACTTTGATTTCGTTCATCTCGAGAACTATAACAAAAAACAAAACTTATAACCGTACATACACTTCACTTTTAATCAACCTTTTCCTGCAAAATGTTTATGCTTTTACTACTCAGAGAGATAAAGGAGACACCTTTACTACTAGTATAAGGTATTAACTGGCTTAGGATACCATGGGCACATCATAGCCGTTACCGTGTTGACGTGTCGTTAAAACAAAATAATTCACTCACTCACATAACTGTTTGACCAGTGCCTTCGCGCAATTATGATAAAGTAGGTGATAGTTGTACTTGTGTCCTTAAGGTTTTTCCCCACTGCAAATATGTTTGTGCTTTTGATTTACTGTTAATTATCTTTTGCAGTCCTTTGCAATTAGAGGGAAGTAGCGATATTTAATTTTAAGTGCCCTGTTTCCTCAGTGCGACTGTGTAGGCATAACTCTTTGATTGTTGTATTAATTTTACTTGTGGCGAATGAAAGAAATCGATGTGTACTCAATAAAAACGTTTTAATCTTGTCCTAATGAATTAGAAATTGCCAACAATTATTTAGGATTAAGTAAATCCTTGGTTTTAGAGAAACAAAATTGAAATGTTGAAGATTTTGTGTTGAACTTACTTGGCGTGTATAAGTTATGATAAATAAAAGGGTATTTCTTTTTTTAACCCTGGTAAATAATGTGAGAAGTGTTGGCCTACCGCTCGTATTTTAATTTTTTTTAAGACTAAAATAACTCCTCATTGCAGTAACATTGTGAGCTCTTTTTACGGCACGGTTCTCTTTGGCTATGGCCTCTAATTGGACTGAAGCATATATCAACAAAACTTCAAGCTCACCAAGGCCTCCCTTCCTCTCTCTCTCTCTCTCTCTCTCTCTCTCCCCTCCTCTCTCTCTCTCTCTCTCCCTCTCTCTCTATCTGTACTTATATAACCTGCCTGTCGCATGTCATACCGACCTGACCATTACACAGCCAGTTATTACAGAGTCTACAAACTTCATCTTTTTGCTCTACCACTCTCCACTCTCTTCCGCCCCACAGACATTAGGGATCCATATAGATCTGGTGGCCCCATTAGTTTCCACCTCATAGATTTCACATTAGACTAAGAGCCGACTGAAACAGCCGCATCTAATAAAGATGTTTAAATGCAAAGAGGTTTACCTATTGCAACAGCTTTTATAATTTTTTATGCTACGTTGTTTTTAAGTTGTTGTGTACAAAACATTTTACCAGGTTTTCATATGTTGTTTTTGTTGTTGCTGTAATTGTTGTTGTTGTTGTTGTTGTTGTTGTTGTTGTTGTTGTTGTTATTGGTGTTGTTGCTGTCAGTGGTGGTGTTGCTGATAAGGATTTTTTGTGATATTCTTTTGCACGTACCTTTCCTAAAAAGGTTATAGAAAAGATTGATGAAAGATATTTGGGTACCCTGCTTTCAGAATCTTAATCATATATGTACAAAAGATATCATTCTACGATCACAAAGATGATTTATTTTTGTATGAATTCATATTTGTGAAGGTTCTCAAATTGTACCTGATCCCCCCCACCACAAAAAATCCTCCAGATTAAATGGTTTCGAAATGGATTCATTAATTTTCATGAAAAATGTAGATCGATATCCTTTTAGATTATGTAGAAAGCAACGTTTTATTAACTACACAAAAAATACGGTGAATGGAAGATATTTATATTGCGATTTCTGATTATAGAAATATATTTCTACAGAACTTGTAAGCCTTATGAATTGAATGACCAAATTGAATATTCTAAACTAAAATGATTGTAGAAAGTTTAGACTTTGTTTAATATATTATGGAAAAAAAGAACCCCGTTGTTATAGAACAAATTCTAAATCTAGGTCAACATTGTGGATGAAATGAGTTTTAACAACGTTTGTGATAATCTTATAAAATAGTTCAGAAAAAAAAATTAGATGATATATTAGATTAGACTCTTCTGAAATATTCTGAAGGCTATGTATTTACATAAAAACAATTACCAACCCCGTTAAAGTGCCTTAAAATATACCCTCTTCTCTTTCATAAACAGTCTATTTATAACCGTTCATTATGCAATACAGAGTTTAAGAAAAAGAAAAAAAAACAACCTTCTTTAAATAAACTTGACTAGGCATTCTTGAAACCGTTACATTTTTCCAGCCCCATGAAATGCAATAAAGGAAAAAATCAATAGATTGAAATTGGAAACTCTAGAAAGGTCAGTTGCAATATCCCTCATGACTTTTTGACCACAATAACGATCTCTTACTTTCAGGTTACGCCATTATGCAAGCCCCTCAAAGTGAAAGAGTGTGATATTAAAATCTTTAACCAATCGATATAATCGGGGTTTTCCGAATAAAAAGTATATCCTTACTATTATTTTGTAACTTCACTTTTTAGTTCTACGCCAAGAAAAGCAGTTTGGTATGAAATATTACTTGCCACCGCTTATAAAAGCCAAAACGAGGCCAAATTACTTTAAGCTCTTGCTTGATTTGGCCTCTTGTTGCCTCGGCCTTTTTTCATTGCATTTCCCCAGCATCGGGGCGGAAGTCTGCAGGAAAGTGGCGGGAGGCATTGTGGGAGGTCTGTAATTAAGTCTGCAGTCTGGCTGGTTATTCATCCTGTGGTACCATAGAAATCTTCACTTGCGTATGGTGCCGACTCATGATTATTACTATTATTACGACCAGCTCTTTTCTGGGTTCTGCGCTTTTTCTGTTTTTAGTTTTGTTTTTGTTTTTGGGGGTGGTTGTTCTTTTTTCGTGTGCTAAGTATTGGTGAGGGTAGGATATTATGATTTTCCGGGGTTTTGGATTTTTCTGGTATTTTATTTTTGCTTTCTTGTTTTGTTTTTTGTATTGCTTTGATGTTGTGCGCTGTTTTTCTATTTTTGTGCTCCTTCTTGATGAGGACAAAATTAGAAGCAGCTGTTTTCAAAGAGGATGTCAACGCCGTCTGCAGTGAGTCTGCTCAAGACAGATTGGTCTTTTTTGAGAAACCTTGGAGAAATAAGAACCTGAGAAAGACAATTAAGAGGGGCTGGAGAAAAAGTGGTTACTTAGGCATTGGTGGGGGGAGGGCAGCTGATTTATCAATATAGACATCAAAAAATATATTTTTATACAAAAAATTTTTTGACTGCAGGCGATAGTGTTCGATTTATACCACTGGTCTTTTTTTGTAAATTAAAGGCAACTGAGGCATTATGTGGAATTGTCCAACACATTCGAACAATAATTTCAAAAACTATATTTACAAAACCCTACATTTTATGAAAAAACGCTATATGTAGTTTGAAATAATAATAATTTTTATAAAATTAATATAAACGTATTTATTTTCCAAGACAGTTGATTTTTTATTTTTCGAAAATAATTTTTTAAACACAAAATATTTTAATGCCACAATTTTAGCGATTTTAAAATCGCTTATTGTTCACTTGAAATATTGAAATAATTATTTGCTCAAAATGTTCATCTTTAAAAATTCGTGCGCCTTGTTTTGTGGCCTTTGCACATATTAATGTTGACTTAGATAAACTAAGATAGATTAGATGTGATAAGATGTCATTTACTTTCCAAATAGATAAACCCGTGGATCTTTCTATACCGGGCCTGAATCAATCGCAGAAAATTAAACTGCACAGGATTACATTAGTTTCGTTTTCTTATGTAAATAGGTTTAGGTTTTCAGATCAACCCATGTTGAGGACAGAAAAAAGGGCAACATACACATAAATAGGGGGGGGGAGAGAGAGAGAGAGAGAGAGAGAGAG
>RQTK01000252.1:179052-206270 GCA_003991915.1 Elysia chlorotica
AGAGAGAGAGAGAGAGAGAGAGAAAGGGAGAGATAGAAAGAAAGAAAGAGAGAGGAGAGAGAGAAATAGAGAGAAAGAAAGAAAGAAAGAGAGAAAGAGAGAAAAAAAGAGAGATGGAAGTAGAAGCAGGGAAACGATAGAGGGATACGAACACACACACACACACACACACACACACACACAGAAAGTCTAGAAGACTTAAACAAGAGGAAGATGACCATCTTTAACGACGCTTTATAATCCCTCACGCCATCAGATCGGATATTCCCGGTAAAGCCCAGGTCCCCCGTGTCATTAATGTTGAATGGCGGCCGCCTTAAAAACACAAGATGTTCAGCGATTTACTCAGACACGCTTTTAATGGCCCAAACACATTAACCAAGCGCTGCTTCTCGTTAATTTTTGAGAACAAGTTGGTTTATGCGTTCGTCGTTTTCCTCAGAAAAGATAAAAGTTGATTGACGTAACGGGGCGTAATTATTGGATGCTGCAAATATAAAACAGAGTTATCGTTAATGGGGCTTTAAAAAAATCTGGAGGTCAGGAGATAGAACTTTGGAAGAACCGGAGATGTAAACAAGGGAGAAATAAAGAAACGGGTTATTGGAAATAAAATGATAGTAAGAGTAAAAAAGGGAGGAATAAATAAACGGGTTATTGGAAGTAAAATGATAGTAAGAGTGAACAAGACGAAAATTGTAAGGAATTTTTTGTATAAAGTATGTTACTTGCTTGCATTAAAAGCTAATAACATCCTAAAGACTAATAACATCTTTAAATGCAAAATGAAAGAGAAAGGAAATCTAAAGTCGACTTTGTCTTCCACTGCAGACTTAATAAATTGGCTTTTGGTAAACATGATAAAAATAAAATTTTTGTATTTTGGCGTCTCTGCAAGAAATAATTATTAAACGAATATGTGTTACTATAATTATAGAGCATTTTGTCTGAGTTTGTTTACATCTACTTAGATGTTAAAATTAAACTTTACATTTAGGTATAAACTATGCACGCTATAAATGGAAAGGCGATTCGATGTCGCTGCATCTACAAGTCGATGGTTCTAATCCCGCAAAGTGCAATCATTGTTCGATCATTCTCACGAACAGCCTACTTCTACCACTGTGGAGAATTACCTAAAAATTCCAGATATACTTAGATGTTCAGTTGAGTTGCTCTGGTTGATTACTCCTGCACTACATAGGTTATATTGTGGACGGGCTGCAATACTAATTTCTGACATTTTTGCGTGGTGCCATACAGAGACAGTGCAGGGATAACTAAACTCCTGCCAAAGCCAATCACAATAAACTCACACCCACCCAACTGGTAGGAGACGAAGTCGCATCAATACATTTTTTCACCGATTGTGGGTTTAAAATGAGACTAGGAGGTTTATTCACCTAAAAAGAAATCTTTAGTTTGGAGTACATGTTTTGGCTCAGTTTCTTTGCAATTTGCATCTCCCTCTTTTAGAAAATCTGTACCTTTTTGCGTTCTTAAGCCCCCGTTGAAAAAATATAATTATGTGATGAGACAAAGACGAGAAGCGGAAACAGAAACTTTGGCCCAGACGCTTTGTACTTGTGTTTGCTTTCTAATTTTAGTGTCGCAATTTTGTAGTTGTTTTTCAATTTATTTCTTTCCTTTTTTATATTTTAATGGTTTAATCAAATTATAAACCCGCGATTTTTTAAATCTTTTCAAAACTAATGTTTTGGTTCCTTTATATTTTATTACTTTCAAACTAAAAGTTTGCATCTTGTGCTAAAACCAAAACAAGTTAACTTTTTAGAGACCCCGATTCGTAATAGAGTACATCAGTACCAATGTTTACGGGAAATTTCTGTCCTATTTTACATTTGACGAAATTATACTTACGGCCTTTAGTCTTTAAAATTAAATGTCTTAAATCTAAAATCATCACCCAAAATTTACCGCTACCAGATGAGTATAGTGAATAGATAACCTTTCAAAGAAAACATATTCTCTTCCTTTTTTGTGTAGGTTAAAGTAGCAGTGGATTCTAATCATAGGTCTCGCAATTATGAACGTTGATATAGTTAAGGCTTTCTGGGCGTTCCAGGCTCACACCACTAAACAGAAGGTTTGAGCTAAAGTCGGATAAAAGAAAAAAGTAACATATAAAAATACTCTGTGGACCACAAAACCTGTAATTTATTGAAGGTAACCACAACCTGAGGTCGATTTAGCAAGGACAAATAAGTGGGTAAGTTCCAGCGTTGATTTGATTTTTGGGATGAGGCGGCTGGGATGGCTCAGTCATTAACTCCAGCACAACCTTGAAGGCACACCTTTTTAATCTCTGGAGGCACTGCTCATAATCAGCTCATTTTCCTTGTAGCATATTTTCTGAGGGGTTGACCATGGACACATGATATCGCCAGATTGTTTCTGTGTGGTAGGGCCATTGACATAAATATATAGACAGGCTAATACCCTTGTAGCGCACAACCTTGGAGGCACACCTCATCATCTTTGGAGACACTGCTCATAATCTGCTCATTTTCCCCGTAGCACATTTTGTGAGGGGTTGACTATGGACACATGGTATCCCCGGATAGTTACTGTGTAGATATATAGACGGGCTAATATCCTTGCCGCGGATGGGTAAAGGTGTGAATCAAAATCAGTACAGCTGGCACCTAAAAGAACCCAACTCAACTCTTGATTGGTTCTCCACTAAAGGCGATACATTTTCTATTTTTTACATTAAAGGAAAGAAAAAGTGCCCTGAAACAGTTGGCACCTTAAAGAGGTCAACCCAACTCTTGATTGGTTCTAACTTAAAGGCGATATATTTTTCCAATTTTTTTCTCACAATAAAGGAAAGAAAAAGTGCCCTGAAACCTGTAAGAAAAGTCTTTCTCTAAGGTTTGTTCTTCTGGGCCTAAACTGACTTTGGGACACACAGGATCCATGCCTTGACCAATGGTCATCATAAAGTAAGCTCTTCAAGCTGTCTGTAACGATGTAACCTGATCGGTAACATCAGGGTCCAGTTACATCTCTCAGCGTCTTAAGTGGTTTTAAGCTTATACTGTCGGATCCATTCACTATTTCTTTATCTTAGCCTGATCAATCATTGCCAGCATGAGGAACATATATGCGGTGGTGGGCATGGGAGGGGAGGAGGCAGTAAGCTAGTAAACCAGATCGCATCTCAGTCCATTTTTATCTGGTTTTGATGAGCCGGGTGGGTGAGTGACTGACTGACCTGTTGTTATAGTAGTTGTAGTTGAGTTGGTTAAACGATCAACATCAGCACTCTATATAGGCTATATTGTGGACGGGCCCCAAGACTGACGTCTGAAATTGTATGTGCTGCCACACACAAGACAGGGCGGGGATACCATGACTCTTGTCTCAGCCGGTCACATTAAACTGACACCGACCCAACCAGTAGGAAGCGAAATCGCCAGGACTCGAATCCGGACCTTTTTGCGTCGGAAACCGATGTACAACTCCAGGGCTATCGCGCCCCACTACTGATTTGTTTGTTACCGTCCAACGTCAGCAACAAAGCTATATTGTGGACGAGTTCCAAGACTAAAGTCTGATAATTGTATGTGTCCAACACAACAGAGGCAGGGCATGGATACTAGGGGCTGTAAGTACAACGTCGTGGTAGCTTGCGACACGTCGTAACAGTAATTATACAAAAAGGGAAGACCCCAGGACTCCTTTATCAGCTGCTCACATTAAAGTGAAGTCTACCCAATTAGTAAGGGACGAAATAGGACTAACACATTTTTGTATGATGTAGATTTGTTACCAGAGATTAGTAGACCAACGCTCTACCACTCTCGTTAGAAAACCAACTTACCTCAACTCAACTGTCAAAGTGATAACAATTTGACCCCCACGAACTAATGGTTATTTATATAGTAACCCAAGTAATACTATTACCGTATCCAATTAACCTTGTAGCCTTATAACTTATATAATTCGTGCACTAATTAAGGACGCTTTCACCTCAGCATTAACACAGTCCCCATGTTTTACGCTACAAGCATCAGGTCGTATGTTCAACGTCACAGGAGATTACAACTGAGTCCCATAGTGTTGAGTTGAGTTGCTTTTCTAACTTCTAACATCAGTATTATGATAGGCTATATTGTGTATGGGCCCCAAAATAGAAGTCTCCCAAATTTGATGTGGAGGAAGAACAGCCTTGACTTCTTTCTCAGACGGTCAAATTTTACTGACACTGACCCAAATAGTAGCAGACTAAATTTGACAATTACATTTTTTATCTGTTGTGGGATTCGAACCGCAAAACTTCCGATGTGGAGACCAACGCTCTACAACTTTAGGAGGGGGGGGCGCGGTGGTCTAGTGGTAGAATATCGGCTTCCGACGCAAAAGGTCCCGAGTTCGAATCCCGACTGTTGCGTTCCCTACTGGTTGGGTCGGTGTCAGTATAATGTGACCGGCTGAGACAGGACTCATGGTATCCCCGCCCTGTCTCGTGTGTGGCAGCACATAAAATTGTCAGACGTCCGTCTTGGGGCCCGTCCACAATTAGCCTATACAGTGCTGTCTTTGGACGTTAAACCAACCCAACCCACCACTTACGACCCCCCAATACACATTTTCTTCATCCCTGTCTCCCCCCCCCTCAGGCCCCCCCCCCCCCACCCCCGCCAAATCCTCGTTAGCCTTCCTACTCATACATAGTTATTAAGACGAGTCGTAATCTTACCACAACCTTGTACTTACGACTCATCGCGTGTATAAAAAGCGGCCCAAGATCCCCGCGAAATCCTATTTCGAAATAATTACCAGTCATTACTAGTTCTTCTTCTTCTTCTTCTTCTTTTTCTTCTTCTTCTTCTTCTTCTTCTTCTTCTTCTTCTTCTTCTCTTCTCTCTCTCTCTCTCTCTCTCTCTCTCTCTCTCTCTCTCTCTCTCTCTCTCTCTCTGTGGTGACTCTCTTCATTAGCGCGTCTTTGTCCGTTGTCCCAGATTCGTTCAGTCTCGCAAAAACTCCGCCCAGGTCTAAATGAGTTTAGTTTCCTGGAAGTCCCCCCCCCTCCCGAAACGGAAGTCCAGTACCCCCGTACACTGTTATGCACCGAGATGGAGAAAAATTGAATGAAGAACTTAAACACAAGGTCGTGGATGACTAGATCAAAATGATTAGTAAAATATGGCATGTGGTTGTTGTTGTTGTTGTTGTTGTTGAGTTGGTTTAACGTCCAGCATAGCGCTATATAGGCAAGACGAACGTCTGACAATTGTATGTGCTGCCACACACGAGACAGGGCGGGGATACCATGACGACTGTCTCAGCAGGTCACATTATAAGGAACGCAACCGCCAGGATTCGAACTCGGGACCTTTTGCGTCGGAAGCCGATGTACCCCTGGGCCACCGCGCCCCCCATGGTATGTGGTTAAGACAACGCTAAGTTAGGAAAGTCAGAAAGATGAAGATCAATTTACTTATTTAGGGATTATAACCCATACAAGTTTTAGAGGCAGCAATGTTAGCAAGCATGTATACATTGAAAGGTATCATTATTTTTCTTAAGGTTATATGGATATGTGCCGATCTAACAAGGCAATTTAGTAAGTTTACTTAATGGTTATCTAGAATAACTTTTCAGCGTGTCAACAGAAAGTAGTTTTATAGTTATGACATGACTTCAGTCTTAATATACGGTGTAAAGTAGAACAAAGGAAGAAATAAAGAAATATAGCCCTAATAGGCAATAACTATTATCGAGTTTATGATATATATATATATATATATTCAAATTTGATGGTGCTGATATAATTATATTGTCCAACCTTAAGAGCATGACCATTTCTTGCGACACAATGTGTTTCGAGCGGCTAAGGCATGTCGCCGCAAAAGAACCTCTGCCCTTTGTAAACCTCACACACTAATCATACCCATTGCTTTGCTCACGTGCTGCAATTACAAACCTATTACCTTTGATTTTGGACACAGCAGAATCAGCAATCCTACATAGAAGGGCCATCTTTGACAAACAATTTTTAACGCAACATGGATTGCCATAGGTTCGTTTAATCAATAGTTTTTATGCTTGGTCACGAAGAAAAACCACAATCTCGCCTTAACCAGCAAGTTTTTCCAAAAGCAATACCTCCAAGTTCTGTTTTTTTTTTAAATTGTTGAATACTATTGAAAGATAATAACCCCATAAACATTGTTTATTTAAAGGAAAGAAAAGGTCATCTAGGCTAAAGATCACTATAACCACCATCATCACTTCAGTTCTTGAAAAAATAGGACGAAATTCCTCTGATTAATCTTATTTAGAGGGCCAACATTTTTCTTATATCACCGGGCACCATGTTGATGTAGACACCGCTCTGGACGCCATGTTGATGTAGACACAGCTCAGACAAGCTTTCGCGTCTAGACCTCGACCAGGCTTCTTCTTCATCTTTTAAACTTCTCCAGATAGAAGGGCCTAGCAGAGACCCTGCATTTAACAGCTGAGTGGTAAGGATGGCGCTAGTGTTGAAATAAGGAGGGAGTTAACATAATTTTCATAGGGGGCTAGTCAGGAAAGGACACAATTTTATTTTTGACGCAAATTTGGATTTGTAAGACACATTTGATGAAAACCTGCTGAGTGGTTTAAAGTTAATTTTAAAAGTTAAAGGGGAGCAGAGGTAGGGGTTTGAACTATTATTTTTCATAATTCTTTTATATTGAATCGGCAACAATGTTCAAGGAAACTTATAAGAAAAGCATATAATGATAATAACGTAATCAGTTTTCCAGATGTTTTAAAGCTAAATAACGATGCACGTCACAGTATTTTCTTTATTTTCTTTCAAATTCATGGAGATTTAGAACCTCCCAAGACTAGCAGCAACGGTAACAACTCTTAATCTGTGGTCTAAAATATCCTATCTCAATTCCAAAACACTGATGGTTTAGAGGATTCCAGAAATGTGATAGAATATTTTAGTATATTGAGGAGACAAACTCTATCAACCAGCCATAAATTATTTACTAGTCTATTGTATAATTGGCTTTTACTTGCAAAATAAACAAAAACATCCATTTTTGTGTTAAGCTGTTAAGTTGGGTTGGCTTAACGTCCAACATGAGCACTATATAGACTATATTATAGACGGGCCCAAGACTAACGTCTGACAATTTTATGTGCTACCACACACGAGACAGGGCGGAGATGACATTACTCCTATCTCAGCCAGTCACATTATACTGACACCGACCAATACCCAATCAGTATTGAGCGCAATCGCCAGATTCGAACCCGGACCTTTTGCGTCGGAAGCCGATGTTCTACCCCAGGACCACCGCGCGCCCTTTGTGTTAAGCAAAGAAAAAATTACATTAAAAGTTTCGTAATGCATAACATAGATTTGGATAACAACCACGTAAGAAGAAAATGGGCTAAAGATTATGTTGTGCATAAAGTGCACAATAATTTTTATATTGCAGGCGAAAATTCTTTGTGGGGCGAAAGCAAATCTGAGACGCAGTCTGAATGAAGCCAACATAATTATTGTATGCTGCGACATTTCTTAAATGCTATTTGCTCGCGAGAACGAAATGAATGTAAAACGATTTGCTGATGTTGTCTGTGTTTAGAATTATAGAAATTGCGTCTGATAATTTGTTTGTTATTTTGTAGCCTTCTTGTTTGACTCTTCCATTTTTATTCCGTTTGTTGTTGTTGTTTTGTTTGTGAAAAATTATACGTTATATAATTGATGTTTTCCATGTTTTAAATTATATAAATTGTGTGTGATTGTTCTTTGTTGCTTTTTTGCAGCCTTTATTGTTTAACCTTTTCGACTTTATTTCCTATTTGTTTGTTTATTCGACATTGTGGTATTTTTTAGGTCTGGTGATAAACTAAAAAATTAAAGTAATGTTTAATTTTTAATTATATACAGAGCTACTGATCAGAGACTTCTCGTCTCAAGTTAGATTTAAGAAGTTTTAAACCTAGTTGTACAATGATCTATCTCGATTCTTAAAATATTCTAAAACCTAAGTGTTTTAGAAGTCAGATAGGACATTGTACAGTTGATGTGACGATGTGGTTTTGTAGGCCTGCCAGATATATTATGCTCTTGGGCCGAGCACGTTTCTCAGCGGATTAGTTTTAAAAAACAATCTCATTTCATGTTTATGAATGAGCAAACTCTACTTTTCAGAAAGGGTCCAGAACTTTAAATCAACATGGTTTTACTATAATGTTACAACTCCAAAGCATTTTTTGGTTTGCTGTGAAGAAAAAGCTTCTAGCTCATTATTTGAAATCGTCTTGCTGAAAAACTCCATGTCATTTCTCGTAAATAATAATAGTTACATACCCCTTTTATTTAAACACTCCCCAAAAACAACAACAAACAAACAAAAAAGCAACAACAAAAAACAACAAACAAAACAAAAGCACGAACACAAAAAACTCGTAAGCCGTGCAACACTTTTTCCTTCACATATAAAAAAATATTTCCAAGAATTCTACCCGCTCTTAAACAGGCTTCGCCCAAAAACTAAAAACATTAATCCCTGGAGAGTTCGTGAGCGCCCACAAACATTGGCAGATCATCTGGGCCATTTGTCCCACCCCGTCAAGCTCTGAGAGGACATATGGACCCAGTTATATACGCCTCGGTCCAGCCTAACAAGGAGCGAAGCGCGATTGTGAAACCGGCTTCCGGTTGAATTGTCTCCCCTTCATCGTTTGTTTAGTTGTTTAGTTTGTTTGGAGTACGTGCCGGCGCATGCTGTGGAAAAATCTAACAGTGTTACGCAACGCCATGTTGACCATTTTGTGAAGGTTTGTTGCTCTGTTTGAAATCCGTTTAAAGTTTGGGGGATTCTATCAACATAACGCATTGAAATCGTTTTGCGTTTGGCCTTAGAAAGGCATAAATTGTTTGCATAACACATTCAATTGTAGCTTGCGCTGTTCGTCTGACGAAAATAATATTAAAATGAAACTTGATTAAAGAGGATACATATATATCAATCATGAATGATGAAATAGTGAGATGTATTGATATACCTAAACTTGAAGTGAAGATCAGGAAAGTGTTAGTATATTATTTGTAAACAATTGATTTGTACAAAATACAGCATTGTTGGGTTATTGTTTGTTGTTATTTTTTTATGCTAGACTAAGTTTTCCTATTGTACATTTTATTTAAATGTCCCACATTTTAAAAGTCTTTAAACATTTTTATAAAATTATTTTCAAATATCTACATAATGTCTAAACGGACAAGGCGGTCGTATGGTAGAGCGCAGGTTGAGTTCCAGATAAGGTCATCGTGTTTCCATCTGAATGGGTCCAAGTCAAAATAATGGTACACTGAAAATCCAGTTATACCAGTGTGCATTGCAATTTTTATTATTCAAAAAAACATAAAACTACTAAATGTAACGGGAGTCTGCTAATGAACATTAACAATCCAGGTTATCCAGCAGCATTTACGCTAACAGAATAATTGTCTAAACGTTACAACCAACTAGCAAAGATACATAACGATACGAAATAATATTATATATAGTACATTATTTTTAAACTAGATTAGTACACAATGAGACCACACCTCACGCATTCAATGATTATAATTATGTTTGTGATATACGGTACTTGAAGAGAAGTCGATAAAGCATGGTGCAATCGAAAATAGTTAGACGCTAGATATAGAAACCTTATAAAGCAGTATCCTGGAGTGAACATCAGAAGGCATGGCGTTTGGATCCTATCGTATTCCAAACCTCTAGGGAATGTCATTACAACGCCAGGTTAGCTTACTTCTTGTTGTAAGAATATGCCATAAATACGCTCGTAAGTCTTAAGCTACTGCGACGTTGTACTTAGGGCCCCAAATCTAAAGAATTCCCACGGGTCTAGCTACGTGTTATGAGAATCCCAAGACTATGCAACTTTAGCTGGAGCAAGCAGATTTTCGATGAATTATTTTGTCCATTAGAGATCCTGCGATCTACGCCAAAATAAGCTATGACCTAATCACACCCCTTAGGCATGGGATTCTCGTATCGCCTATTGTCTCTGTATTTGTAAAAAAAAAACAGCTATAATTCGACTTGGTGCAGATTCCATTTACTATCCTTTACTAACGTCACCGTTTCGGTGTGTGTCCGAGATTTCGCAAAGCTTGTATTCTAGCTAGTAGCTAGAGAACCGGCGGTCCCGCTAGCTCATCACGATTCCATTGCATCGTCCGGGCCCCGAGTTCCACGTGAATGAAGAGACTCATATCTGGGCAGACCATGAGACCAGGGAAACAATGACTTTTGTTCCACCACACAAAACAGGGCTTGTCAGACTCTTTGTAGCGGCGATTTCTAAGACTGGATTGATCGTCCTGTGAGCGTGAGTAGAAAGACCTCTCTGGAAGGTTTGTTTACGTGAAGGGAAATTCCCGCTGCCACAGCCCAGGTTTAACATGGTCTAGCATGCCAATCACATATTCATGTTGTTGGGTGGATGGACAGCAATTTATCTTTGAAAAATGCGTTGCTTTAGTTTTACTATGCACTGTGTAGCGAACAAAATGATTTGCCCCTAATTGAGGAATAAAAAAAAAAAACATTGCTGCTTAGTTGATTGGTTGGTGGATGAGTTTTGAACGCGCATTTTCAGCGATTAAAATGTCGTACAGACCACCTCTAAGAGCTGGTAGAGCATTGGTTTGCCGATTGGGGGGTTCTGGTTCAAAACCAACGATTGGTAATAATAATGTATTTGTTTGATTTATCCCCCTACAGGTTGGGTCGCTGTCAGTTTAATGTGAATGGACAAAACAGGTTTCATGGTATCTCGGTATTGTCTCTGTGTGGCAGCATCTAAAATTGTTAGACGTAAGTCTTGGGACCCATCCACAATACAGCCTTGTTGGAAGCGTTGGGCTATAAGAGACCATCTAACTCACCGTGGTTTCAGAGAATATAATGTTGCCAACTCCAGATCGCTTTGTGGAACATAGGAAAAAATGCGTTTATCTTTAGAAAGCCAACACAACCCAATATCAATATATTTAATTTACATCAATTTGTTTAATTAAATATCTTTTTGTTGTGCTGTGTGTATTTTGATTAATACCTTTTCCAAGAAAACGAATAACTGGAAAATTGTTGTCTTTTCAACAGTCTGATTTTTTATGTGAACCATTAACGTAAATAGAAACATAAAAAATCGCCTTTACAAAACAAAGGTACCGTATCGATCGTGATGGAAAACGTGACTATTCTAAATATAAAACAGTTACTGACATAGCGGAGGTAATTTTAGATAAATACCAGCTAGTCTGATGAGTAGGGCCAAAAATAGACTGATAGGTTGGTGTTCAGATCATATTTCTCTGAGATTGCTGCTATCCTTGGAAACGGGAAAAAGACTAACGCACTTTTTTACGCGTTCGAACGAAGTTAACAAAAAAAAACGGGAAAAAAAAACAGAGCAGTTTGCGAAATATACGAACTATTTTCGTCGTGTGTTTGTACAAACCTGAATGGTTAATGAACATTAATTGGCAGATAAAGTCAAATAAGCATTTAACAACATTTGGATCTTCAAGGACGTGTAAAAAAGTTTCTCTTGGAAATACTACTAGATATACATGGCACCAAACCTTCTCGCTTTCACTGTTTTATTTTTTCCCCTCCCCCTGCATAGTAAACGCTCGTGAACTGTGTGGGAAGCTGGAACCTAATTTTCATTTGCGTCCAGGTCGCTCAATAGCCTTAAGCATAATCCTGATTGCTTTTTACAGGATCATCTTCCCCTCACTACTCCTTCTCTCTATCTCTCTTTATGTCTCCGGCTCTCTCTTTCTCTCTCTCTGTTTCCTTATCTGTGTCTCTCTTTGGCTCTCTTTCTCTCTCTCCCAGTCTCAATTTCTCTATGTGTTTTCTGTCCATCTCTCTCTATCCAAATTATTCTTTTTATCTATCTCTCCGTGTTTTCTTCTACTATTCCAGTTTCCCTTCATTTTTTTTCCATAGCCATTGCTTCACAACTGTCCGTCCTCTTTTTCATCCTCTAGCCGTTTTCTGAATATCTCTGTACACATCCTTTCTTGCACTTTTCCCCATCTCTATTTTAGTCATGGATTATCGTTTGACTTTCTCTCCGCAACCCTTCCAGCGCACGAGGTCCATGTTTCGAGCCCTGGCGATTTCGCCCCCTACTGTTTGGGTCGTTGTCAGTTGAATCACCAGCTGAGACAGGAGCCTGTCTCATGTGTGGCAGCACACAAACTTGTCAGACGTCAGTCTTGGGGTCAGTCCACAATATAATCTATAATACTGCAAACGTCAGACGTTAAACCAAACCAAGTCAACTCTCTTAGTGCCCTTTCCTTTTTATCATTAATTATTTTAAATATAAATATGTTAAAGATTTATTTCTTCAGCCAGCACGTGAAGAATATGTGCCTAAACAGTCATACAATTGGTCAGAAAGCGGTTATACCCTGTTAAGACGGTGGGCACCGACCATTATAAATGGTAAAGCTTGATTTCTAAGAAAAAAGGGAGGGATGGCTCGGGTCGCATAGCGAAGCAACTTCTCCTGAGGGATCCATCGTTCGGGCGACCTGTTCTGTATACAATCAAAATCATTGATATTAGTGTCAGTGTGAACTGTCATAGGCTACTGTGTATCCAGACCCAATAGGTGGGTCCCGTCGCCGTATATATCCTCTTTAAAAAACGTAAACATATTAGACTAGGAGTGAGCTCCGACTTCTCCGGCGGAAAATACCAAAAAAACCCAAAACAAAAATGTTCTTTGTGATCTGGCGCCATATTGTGTGTCAGGAATAAAACAACCGCATGACTAGAATCCATTCGATTGAGAATGAGAAATGACAAGTGTTTCTATGGGAGACGAAAAAAATAACAATGATCAATATTACATCATAAAATGATTGTGAACCCGTAAAATAAAAATATTCAGTTTAGGGCTCTCTAAGAAGAATTTAAAATGACTCTCTCTCTCTCTCTCTCTCTATCTGCGTCTTCTTCTAATATTCCAGATTTTCTTAATTTTTTTTCTTCCATACACACTGCTTCACAACTTTCCTTCCTCTTTTTTATCCTTTAGCCGTTCCCTGTATATCTCTGTATACGTCCTTTTCTTGCGCTCCTTCTCTCCCTCTTTCCTCGGCTACTATTCAGTGTCTCACTATTGATTGGACACTCTTTTACACACTTTCTCTCATCATTTATCTTTCAGCCTTCACCTCCTATTTCTCTCCCTCTTCCTCTCTCGGGTCTCTCCTTTATCTTTTCTATATCTCTCTCTATCTCTCTCTTTCTCTTTCCCTCTCTCTTTCTCTTTCTCTCGTTCTCTGTGATTGCTTTTTATTCACCCCCCCTTGTCTGTCTGTCTGTCTGTCTGTCTGTCTGTCTGTCTGTCTGTCTGTCTGTCTGTCTGTCTGTCTGTCTGTCTGTCTCTCTCTCTCTCTCTCTCTCTCTCTCTCTCTCTCTCTCTCTCTCTCTCTCTTCCTACTCGTTTTATACTCTTTTTTATATCCATCTTTCTCTCTGACTGTTCTTTTATTCATATATTTTTCTCTTTCTTCCTTTATCTCTGATTTTCTCTTTTTTCATCTCTTTCAAATCATCCCTACTGCTCCATGTCTCCTTCTTCCGATTTATTTCTAAGAAAAAAAAATGAAGGGATGGCTCAGCTCGTACAGAGAAGCAGCTTCTCCTGGGCGATCCATGGTTCAAATTCCTCGATCGGGCGACTACTTCCATATAATTAAGATCATTGGTATTAGTATCTGTATATACAGTTGTAGGCTAATTTCTGTGAATCCAGATCCAGACAGTGGGTCCCGTCGCCATATACGATTCTCTTTAAGAGACTAGGAATGAGCTCCGCCTTCTCCGACGAGAAATACGTAAATAAAACAAAACAAAAATATTTTTGTGATCTGGCGTCAGATCGTGTGTAAGGCAAACAAAACAGCTCTAAGACCTAGGTTCTATTCAGTTGAGAATGAGTAATGACAAGTGTTTCTGTGGTAGAAGAAAAAAAATTACAAGGGTCAATATTACATTTAAAATGGTTGTGTACTCGTAAATAAATCGGAAAAAAATATTGAGTTTAGTGTTCTCTAATAAAGATTTAAAATGGTTTACCAATTTTTAACCTTACTGACTTTTTTTTAAAGAAATGAAATGCCAATCAGTCTATATCGAGGGAACATCCACATGTTGTTATGTATTTGTAACAACTCGCCCGTACAGCCAATCCTGTAAACGGAAGTGATGATATACAGTATCAATATGCGGTTGAGCGACCTGGTGTGTGAATTGTACAGGCAGGAAGAGCAACAGAGGTCAGACGTGATTTTCATGGCATTTCATCGAATGGTCTGGAAAGCGACGTCTCGAGTAGAGACAGTCTGAGACAGCCTGAGACAACCCAAGACAGTCTGAGGCAGTCAAACAGAGAAGGGAAGAATAAGTTAGTTATACGGCTTTATTAGAATGATCGCGATACATTATTTTCATGAAGTGTACCTTGGTAGAGTTGATCAAAAAGGGAAGGGATTTGGTATCTACATAGAGACCAAATTTGGAAATGAGTACGTAATTTCTTAAGGCAAAACATACCTACATTACTTTTTTCATAATTACGATAATTGTTCTCGTATTTCAACTCTGTTCTCTTTGGCTAAGTCTTTGCGAATGTCACTTTTACAACTGAAACGAGCACAATACATAGAGCCTTTTAGATCTGTCTTGATGGTCACTCTAGCCTACTTAAAGGAGGACTGGCCACAGATTATAAAACCATTTAGGAGCATATAAAAAACACGATATAAAAGTCATCCCAAAATATACACGTTCAAGGCAAAACAATCGCTCCCTTTCCATGACAACAAGCTTAGAACGCGTTCATGATTCATATTTTCCCCAACCCATACTAAGTTCCTGCTCCATCAAATTGCTGTACTTAAGTTTTCGGAAACTTGCCGCCATAATGCAAGAAACAAGGACATTGTTTTCGGAATGCAATTGGTGCTCTTTGTACACTTCCGAAGGACTGTTTGTGCTTCTACGAACTTCATATCCTGTGGGAACTGGCGAAAGTAATAGAGCGTTTGTCTCACAACTAGGAAATCCCCGGATCAAAACCCACGATCGTTAAAAAAAACACTAGTCCAATTTTCTCCCATACTGGATGGGGCGATGTTGGGCGCACTGTCTCCGGATGGAGCAAGCAAAATTGTCAGACATTAGTATTGAAATCCGTCCACAATATATCCTTTCTAACGACTTTGAACGCTAACCCGGAACCTTCTCAACTCTACACAACTCTCTCCAACCTTCTACTCAAATTATCTCCCCCTCATCAGCAGGACCCACAAGGCGTGAAATTGACGCTTCCTGTAGCGGACAACAGCGTTATTTACCCTTGCGTCCAGACAGACAATCCAATCCATATTTCCTGATGTACTTGGAGCATAGAATACCGATCCTCTATACCCTTATACCCCTATTATTATCGGCCTTGGTTATTACGCTGTTTTCTCCCTTGGCCATCCTTTTGCAATATTAGAGGCTCTGCAGTAACAAGTCCCCCTTTGAAAACAAAGACGATGGGTAAGAAAGCCTTCATGAGCTTCAATCATAGTTCTATCACAGACTTACGGAGCCAATGCTGACGCCAAAACCCGTTGCGGTTGGGTTGGTTTAACGTCCAACAGCAGCACTATATAGGCTATATTGTGGACGGGCCCCAAGACGGACGTCTGACAATTTTATGTGCTGCCACACACGAGACAGGGCGGGGATACCATGACTCCTGTCTCAGCCGGTCACATTATACTGACACCGACCCCACCAGTAGGGAACGTAACATCCGGGATTCGAACACGGGACCTTTTGCGTCGGAAGCCGATGTTCTACCCCTGAACCACCCCCTCCCCCCCACAAAAAAAAGAAAAAAAAACCCGTTGCAAAAAGCGTTGCGATTATGTCGTAGCTAATCATGGAAACGATCGCAAAGCCTGGATTTATCATGTCCATCCGCTAACCACTGTCCACCCTCGATTATGGCGAGTGATGAGAGCCTGCTAAAGAGGTTGGACGGCTGGGGTCGGAGGAGATAATGATGTCACTGATAGACTAAGGCTTGACCACGTTCTCTATTCTCTCTCTCTTTCTCTCTCTCTCTCTCTGTCTCTCTCTCTCTCTCTCTCTCTCTCTCTCTCTCTGTCTCTCTACTCTTTCTCTCTCTCTCTCTCTCTCTCTCTCTCTCTCTCTCTCTCTCTCTCTCTCTCTCTCTCTCTCTCTCTCTCTCTCTCTCTCTCTCTCTCTCTCTCTCTCTCTCTCTTTATGTTATACATGTACAGCCCTTTCTCTGAGATTCCTTTCCTGACGCTATGGTTAAAGCGTATGTGTCTAGTGGTTTCTGCCTACACTGTCTCTCTGTCTGTCTGTATATACATATAGATAGATAGATAGATAGATAGATAGATAGATAGATAGATAGTCTCTCTCTCTCTTTCTCTTTACTTTTATGCTACATAGTTCATTCTCTATGATTCTCTGTCTAGTGGCAATCTAGCTCTATTTGTTTCTCTATTGGTTTGTTCCTTACTATCTCATACATTTTGTTTTATAAACTAATAATTCTTTATATCTCTCTTGCTCTCTCAGTCTCTTTTTGTAGTTCTCTCTCCCTCGGTCTTTATCTCTCTCTCTCTCTCTCTCTCTCTCTCTCTCTCTCTCTCTCTCTCGCTCGCTCGCTCGCTCACTCTCGCTCTCTCTTCTTTAATTTTCCTTTGATTTATTTCTCAGTGAATTAGCCCACTTTTCTTTGGCTGCGTAAACAATGCATTATCTTTATGGAAATGTCACGGTTTATATTCATACGTTTCTTTGGTGTTCATCTTAACTGAGTTTTTCCATCTTTCGTTTTAGAATTGTGTCAGTTTTATTATGAATCTATCCTTTTCTGTTGAACTTTTTCTAAAATCGATATTCTTATCAGTCGATCCATATAAGTTTATACCAATTATTCTATAGATCGATTTTTACCTTGATCTTTACCATAAACTACAGTTAACTTAACCATTACGCCTGTCTCTTTCTTCTATTTGTGTATGAGTGTTCCTGCCATTTTTAACAACCTCTCTCATAATACACGTACTTCTTATAACTATCTTTATTTATCTATTAACGTGGGCCACTTCAGAATAAATTTTCCATTAGTGGCGTCCATAAGGAACGGACCTACCAGTCTGTAAACGAGTTTCACTCTTTTTCAAGGTAAAAACTTAATCGCATTCGAGTTTATTTTAAAATTGCCCCACCATTGCCTGAGAACTAAAACATCTTTGCCTCATTATTGCCTTAGAATTGCAATATGATTACCTAATGGTTGCTTTGCACGTGCTTCTTTATTGTCCCTTTAACTGCCAAATGATTGCCCACTCTTTCTTGTAACAGCATGTTAGGAATAGTAATGTAAACTTCATTAAAATTATTATTGTGGAGTCTTTAGCATGATTATCTCTGTTTGCATTTCTTGTGATTTTCAAGTTAACACTGCTTATTGTTTTCTTAGCACTCATCCAAACTTTGTTGTTGGGTGTTTCCATTGACCTAACTGTATTGATCTTTGTGTGAGAGTGAGGCCACTTTTCTCCATCGAGCCTGTGTTATCCCTGGTGTGGCAGAGTTGGGTAAACCCTGGTCAGTCAAAAATATAATGTCCGATTGTTGGTGTATGTATAATGTATCCGGCCGAGACAGTAGTAATGGTAACCAGGTACCTTCTATGTGTGACATAAGGTAAATTTGTCAGACGTTAATCTTGAGATCCGTTCACATTATCACCGCGTTGCTGACGGTAAGTGCTTAGAGACCAACTCAATTCAACCTTGCTCTATAGAGATCTAAGAAACTTCAAACAAAGAAAGAGTGTTACTTACTACGATAGTGGATTAATATGAATCTATACGCTAATAATATAACAATATATTGCATTTATATAGCGCACTTCCATGAACCATCATGCTTAATGCCCTTAGTCATTAGACACTTTAATACGCTTTCTCAAGGTAAAGTCCTCTTTGAAAACCACTCCACTGTCTTCATTAATTTTTCTTTGAAGTTTTATTGAAAATTGAAAACTGCATCCCAAGCAAAAGTAGTACAATGCGTTCTGAATTTTTGCTGGTTAAAGAAAGTATCGCATTTTATTTACCATACTTCTGCATTTTTTATATTTGATGCAGAAGGAATAGACATTAAAATTGCCATGATCGTCGTTGCATTATAGTCTTTTACATTTCAAAACGTTAGAGACTTTTTATACTAAGAAAACCCTATAAAAGTTACAATTGACATACTTTTCTTTTAAAGATCTCATCTCAAACCTATTAAGAAGAGTAAACGAACCCTTTCATTCAAAGTTTCTTTATTATTTTTTTTTTAGTATTACTCATTTATCTTTTCTCTGTGTGTCTGCTTTTCTAGGGTTACAGGCTTTTCTACAAACATTTACTTTGATATAGCCGAACTTTCGGGTTTACACTTTGAAATGTTATGGCAAAGATGAAGGCCGTCTTAATTGATATTTTTTTTTACAAAACAAAGAAAACAATTGAAAAATTTTCTAAAAATAAGTGAATAAATCGTTACAGTGAAATGGTTATAAAGCGAGTATAAGTGAATAAATCGTTACAGTGAAATGTAAAGCGAGTAAAGTATGGTAGATCTTATTGAAGGAAGAGAATCATGGATACAATTGAAATTCCCACTAGAAATAAATAAGGACTTTTGCTTTTGTTCCCAGGGTACATTTTCTTTGCGATTTTGTCTTTGTTTTTGTTTTGTTTGTTTTCTATCTTTGGGAGTTGAGTTGGTTTAGCGTCAGCACTATATAGGCTCTATTGTCGACGGATCCCAAGACGGACGTCAGACTATTTTTATGTGCTGCCACACACGAGACAGGATGGGGATACCATGACTCCTGTCTCATTCGATAATTTGTTTTTACCTAGCCAACGATGAAACGAAGTGTGACGCATTTGGAGAAAATGGAAGACAAGTTTTTCATAAATTTTAGAATAAATGGAAAATATTTAGATGACAAATAATTTGATAATATGAATCTAAATGTCCGAGATTATAAATACAGGCATGACTAAACGTTAGGTTTCAATTTTAGGTATTAGATATTTTTAAGTATTTCTTGATAGTGGTTAGCAACAGCCTTAAAATGATTAATGATCGAAAAATGATAGGGCTTAGTGGGATTTGAACCCTCAACTTTCAGTTGAGTCGCCACCGCGCCGCCCTGCCACTTAAGGAGAGCACGGTTCAAACCACTATACCACTACACTCCCTAACTTTATAAGATTTTGACTTAGAATTTAAATGTAAATTTTAGATGTATTTACTTTGAAACAGACATACGGCTACTGGTTGTGTCGTGTTGTTTGGATACAATCAATACAAAAGTAAAACTCATTTTTTTCAATTCTTTTCTCAAACAGTTTCAGGTCAGCTATAGTATAAGCAACGCTAGAAGTGTTCGGTAGTTTTCCAGCAGTGATAGGTAGTAGGTTAAAAGTCAAAAGAATCACACAAAAATACTGAGAATCGGGAATTCTATTGAATTAAATGGATGATCATTCGACACAGATGGTATATAGCTTGGCTGCTCACGTCGATGTAAAAAAACCAACTCACTCACCCATTCACTGCCTTAGTCACTCAATCACTCACTCACTCACTCACTCACTCACTCACTCACTCACTCACTCACTCACTCACTCACTCACTCACTCACTCACTCACTCACTCACTCACTCATTCACTCACTCACTCACTCACTCACTCACTCACTCACTCACTCACTCACTCACTCACTTACTCTCACTCACTCACTCACTCACTCACTCACTCAGAGACGTTATAACTGTATTATCTATGCGTGTCTTTCAAGCTCCTATCGATGTCGATGGTTCTCAAACCATACAGTCTACACGGAAACCTGATAGAAAAGTCCTGTTTATGTAACGATTGAAACCTGGGATGTCTGGAATTCTCTAGACTGAAGCGGCTGGTCTCGAGTGTAAACTAAACAAAATAAATTGTGTGGCGATTGACGTTGGTACAGTTTATTGACACAATTTTCTTTTACCTTGTTTACTCCCATCAAAATTATCCATAAATTGAATCTTGGCTTCATAGATATTGTGTGGACATTAATCTTACGTCTATCTTTTATACTGGTTGAGAAAAGATAACCTTGTCTGGGCTTTCCATTACTGGGTTCATGGACTGATTCCAATAATTTGCATTAGAAAAAATAAATAAATTTAAAAAATACGTGCGGCTCAACCGAACGTAATCGAAATCGAAAGCAAACATTAATCGTGTTCTAGTTTGTTCCACATAATTTTATATGTTATTTTATTTTAGGGGAAGGGAGGGGGTAGCATGTGTTTTAACAAGATGCGGGGTGTATGGAAATAGAGAGTGGTGTTTAGGAGGTGGATGGGGGTTAGGGGTTGCTAAGGCAACATTCAATAATGTTTTTCATTGTGGACCGCTTTAATGTGGTCCAGGTATGCATACATTTTTTTCACAATACGCCTTGTTCTGTTGTCGCTCACGAGACTGGGTGGGGATACCATGACTCCTGTCTCAGACGGTCACAGCGGAAAGTGTTACAACAGATTTGCCAATCGCACGTCATTGAAAAACGCATGTTGTTGAGTTATGGAGTTGGTTTAACGTCCAACGTCAGCACTATATAGACATAATTGTGGACGGGCCCTAAGACTGAGGTCTGACAATTTTATGTGCTGCTATTAAAAAAAAACACCTATTGTACGCACTTTCCTTAGGCCACAAACATAACAAAAGTTCATCAAAAGACGCGCAGGTGTTGGCGTTATGTAAAATTCACGACTACATGTATTAGAAAGTTCCTCTAGAAAAACGCTTCGTATTGTATGCGCTGCGTAGTTTTTGTTCTGAAGGCAATTATAGATCTATAGAGAAATGCTGCTCCCACTTTATTAGATTAGCACATAATTATGCGAAAAACCGCTTTTGTAAAGTTTCCGGCCTAATAATTGTTAGGCTGGAATTATACACTTCCATTGGTACTCTTCTATAACTATAAGACCGTCAAATTGCACAAAATACATCTGTTGCTAGGCAACTACTGCTCGTCGGATTCCCATGCAACCGAACTCATCAATCCTCATGCAGTGCCACATTTCTCCGTTTCCAGTTCAAAGTTATTAACTAAACCTTTCTTTGACGCACATCTATGTAAATTGTGCCAGGGTCAACAATCTCATATAATTTCTCTAGATCTATAAATCTAGGTCATGCTCTGCCAGAGATTGCCAGATTGTCAGCCAGGCAGACAGGCAGACAGACAGACAGACAGACAGACAGACAGACAGACAGACAGATGAGTGGAACAGACTTCCTGTAATTATCTCTGTGGGGTTCTTTTCTCCCGTGATGTTTTTGTTTTGTTTTGTTTTGTTTTTTGCTCACCAAGAGAGCCATTATCCGTGTGCCCCATCCTGTCAGGGTGAGAAAACGACTATGTTGTCGGTTGTGTGGTCAACTAAATAAAAAACACAGTGTACGTCCCTCCATTGTTGTTTTTGTTTTGTTTTTGTTCTTTTTTAGTAGTCAAACAAGTGAAATATGCAACATTCAATCTAATTTACTGAAACATATTATACGCACTTAACCCCCCCCCCCAGATGAAATCTTATTAATAAAACTCTAAATTTATAGAGTATTTTAGAGTAAATGATAGGAAAATAATACACAACTTTATTGAGTTGACGCTTTAAACTACATATTATGTGCTATTCCAATATTTAGTGTTGTGGCAGTGATTTCGATGACACATTATCCATGTATCCAGAACAATCCAATAAGCTAACTATCTATTTTCTCTTGACGCACATCTATGTAAAGTGTGCCAGGGCCAACAATCTCATATAATTTCTCTAGATCTATAAATCTAGGTCATGCTCTGCCAGAGATTGCCAGATTGTCAGACAGGCAGACAGGCAGACAGACAGACAGACAGACAGACAGACAGACAGACAGACAGACAGACAGACAGACAGACAGACAGACAGACAGACAGACAGACAGACAGACAGCAGACAGGCAGACAGACAGACATGCAGCCAGACAGACAGACAGACAGACAGACAGAAAGACAGACAGACAGACAGATGAGTGGAACAGACTTCCTGTAATAATCTCTGTGGGGGGTTTTCTCTCGTGATTTTGTTTTGTTTTGTTTTGTTTTTGCTCACCAAGAGCCCCATTATCCCTATGTCCCACCTTGTCAGGATGAGCAAACCGGTTGTGTTTTAATTTTTAAACTAATTAAAAAATACAGTGCATTCCCTCCATTGTTGTTTTTGTTCTTTTTCAGCAGTCAAACAAATGAAATATGCAACAGTCAATCTAATTTACTGAAACATATTATACGCACTTTACAAACCCCAGATAAAATCTTATTAATAAAACTCTTAAGTTATAGAGTATTTTAGAGAAAATGATAGGACAGTAATAAACAACTTTACTGAGTTGACGATTTGAAATACATAGCATGTTCTTTTCCAATATTTAGTGTTGTTGTGTCAGTGGTTTCGATGACACTTATCCATTTTCCATGACACATTATCCATGTATCCAGAACAATTCAACGAGATTAACTGCCATTTTTATCTTGACGCACATGTAAAGTATGCCAGGGCCAACAATCTCAAGTTTTGTTTTTGTTTTGTTTTTTGCTCACCAGGAGAGCCATTATCCCTGTGTCCCACTTTGTAATAGTGAGAAAACCGCTATGTTGTTGGTTGTGTGGTCAACTGATATGGCAGCGACTATTCATTTCCGATGCATCTGTTTATAGGAAGAATACTACCTCAGTGTTAGATTCTATCTAGGGAACGCATCTTTTGTCTTCAAGAAACAACAAAACCATGTAGATCTTTGGACAAAATTCTATGTTTAGCGATGTTTCTCAAAAGAGAAAATTAGGTTTAATCATACATAACTTTCTCACAATATCACAATTACAGGTGTTTCCATACCTTTTCTTCTTTTTTTTCACTACTTGTCTTAGTCTAGAAAATGATAGGACAATAACAGAAAACTGTAGTGAGTTGACGCTTTAAACTACATATTATGTGCTATTCCAATATTTAGTGTTGTTGTGCCATTATTTCGATGACACTTATCCCTTTTTATGTGACACATTATCCATGTATCCAGAACAATCCAATAAGCTAACTATCTATTTTCTCTTGACGCACATCTATAGTGTGCCAGGGCCAACAATCTCATACAATTTATCTAGATCTATAAATCTAGGTCATGCTCTCTCAGAGACTGCCAGATTGTCAGCCAGGCAGACAGACAGATGAGTGGAACAGACTTCATGCAATTATCTCTGTGGGGTTCTTTTTCCCGTGATTCTTTGTTTTGTTTTGTTGTTGTTGTTTTGGGGTTTTTTTTGCTCACCAGGAGAGCCATTATCCCTGCGTCCCACCTTGTCAGTCCTACCCTGTCCGGGTGAGCAAACCACTATGTTGTCAGTTGTGTGGTCAACTGATATGGCAGTGACTCTCCACATCCGCTGCATCTGTTTATAGGAAGAATGCAATCCCAGTTTTATCTAGGGACGCATCTTTTGTTTTAAATATACACGCACAAACACAAGTAGATCTTTGGACAAAATTCTTTGTTTGGCGAGGTGTCTCAAAAGAATAAAATCAGGTTTAATTATTATACATCACTTTCTCACAATCTCACATGTATAGGCGTTTTCCATAGTTTTTTTTTCTTTCATCTCAATCCTTGTCTAAGTCTTTCTTGTTCCTTTCGTCCTACTCTCGCTCTTGCAGTTGCGTTGTTTTCGTGATTTATTGTGTGCGTCCTTTTATTATTTTTTAAAAATAAAATTTAATATGAAAGTAAATATTGCATAGAAAACACCACAGTGTACGTCCCTCCAATTTACATAAAAATCTTTATCATTGTAAATTGTAAAAAAAAAAAGATAAATTACGATCAATTAGAAAAATGCAAGATTTGTACAACAAAAAAAAGAACGTTTGGTTGAAATTGAAAATGCAACATATTCTGTTTAAACTGGATATGCACTCGTCAGTAAAATTCTTTGCAAACATTTTACATAAAGCTCATGTTTTAAAGTATTATTTGGTTTTTATTATTGCAATTAAATAGATACTCTTTCCTTTTTTTCAATCTTGTTTAGTCGAGCTCCTATCCCGTGTATATCCAGCAACAATTTTTCATGATGTGCACTTTTAAAAAATTATTAACAAGTACATGACATCCACCCTATACAAATGACACAGATGTCTGTGAAACTGAAGGATAAAAGGATATTGATTCTGTACTTGTTGACGTTGGGATGTTTTACGCTGTATTAAATTACACTGTTCCCATCCAAAATATATCCAGATTAATCATGATTGGAAGTCATCAACTGGGAAAGGATTTTTGCTCAGATGACTGTCCTTGCGGTAAAATAATCTTTTAAACTTCTCTTTCATGTCCGAGATAAAATGACTGGAAAAACAAAGAACTCTTTGAAGTTTCAGTCAAACCCATAGACAGATAAAGTTCAACCATCTTTTTTTTATAGTAAAATAAAGAGGTGATGTCCTTTTTCAAAATGAATTTGTTGTTTGACAATTATTATTTGTTCATGGTGAGGTCTTTCAAATTCTTTCTCACATTTCGTACAGTCTCATATATGTTCCTTCCCATTTGTATTTCTCGTAATCAAAACATTATTCCCTGTGCATGTAAATCTATCTCTTTTATATATATTTTTTTTTCTTTTTTTATTCTCTACTTTGTATTCCTTCAACAGTGCCTATTCATATTTCTTTGTGTCCTTCTTTTGTCTGCCTGTCTAGTCTCTCTCCCTTTCTCTCTCTCTCTTTCTCTCTCTCTCTCTCTCTCTCTCTCTCTCTCTCTCTCTGTATGTCTCTCTCTCTCCCTCTCTCTCTGTTTTTGTCTGTCTGTCTGTCTCTCTATCTATCTCCTTTTTTTTCTCTATCCGCGATCTATTTATCTACCTATTTATCGATCGACCTATCTATCTCTGTCTCGCTGTTTGTGTGTCTGTCTTTCTATATATCACTCTCTCTCGCTCCCTCTCTCTATCTAAATTCAGTATTCACATGGAAATAGCAATATATTCCATTTCTATTAGCATCTTCTTACCAAACATCGCAACTCAACAGCTCTATATCCCCACGCTCTTCGAATTTTCACAGAGGTGAATAAAATGAGATAAAGGAAAAAAATACCGCAGTGTGAAATATTACAATTACTTTATGTATCAAGTCTTTTTAAGTTAAGTTGGTTTCTTCACTGCCAACCCTAACAATTTTGTGGACGGGTCTTAAGATTGATGCCTGACAAGTTTTCGTGCTGTTACAAGATACAGTGCAGGGATACCAGGACTCCTGTCTCACCTCGTTAGATTATACTAATCGACGAAACATATATGGGACGAAATTGGAGAAATGAAAATAAAATTTTGGCCGCCATGTCACCCTTCATGATTTGTATGGTTTCTAATGCCCATCGTTCAGCGTGCTTATAACTAGAATCAAAGTGTTTTCTTCCTCATAACACAACATACCGTTTTGGTTTTAACCACTAATAGCTTCTAATATTGGGGGCATCGGAAGAACACCGGCTTCCGACGCCGGGGGTCCGTGGTTCGAGACCTGGCGATTTCGTCCCCTACTGATTGGGTCGGTGTCAGTCTAGTGTGGCCGCATGAGAAAGGAGTCATGGTGTCCCTGCACTTTCTGTATGTGACAGGACTTAAAATTGTCAGACATAAATTTTGGGGCTCGTCTATATTATACATATATACTACTGACGTTGGACGTAAAGCAACAAGCCAACCAAACGAACAAAGACTCTCATATTTTCTGATCAGGTTAGTCTATAAACTTACAGCAATGATTTAAACAATTTACTTGTGTCTGCGTAGTAGATTAGGTTTATATTAGAAGGTAAATAAACTGCATAAACGAATAACAGGATTTACACAGAGTACAGGGACTAGGAAGCTCGGTGGGCGGAAAAGCGCTGGAAGAATAAACTATCTATACAAAAGCTTAGGAGACGGAAAGGCAAAAGAGAGAGGGCAGAGCAGCATTAACCTAACGAGAGGTGAATTCAGCGAGCGCTCAGAGACATTTGTACTCAGTTGATTGTGCAGATACAAAATCTATTAGATGAAATGTGGACAAGGTTAGCATTTCCTATCTTAGAACTAAAACCAAGTCGAGTTTGTTTATGGCGAGCAGTTATGTAATATTGTGTGAAGGTTGACCAAAAAATAATGGTGCGATAATTATAAAGTTTCACAGTACAAAGCATTTTTAATAATTACAAACAAAATAACACCCAGAAAAAAATATTTTAAAAGGCTGAAAATCAGAAAGATAAATATTTCTTTAACAACAACAAAAAGAAGAAGATATACTTTAAAAATGTGTTTAAAAGAGTGTGTAACAATTGTGTCAATATTTTATTACTTCACTGGTTTTTGTGTGAGTGTATGTGTGGTTGTTGTTATTTTGTGCAGCCGTCTATTGGGGGAAATATTTGCTATGACAACATTCTAGCAGACATAACAGTGCAGAGTTCCACTGAGGCCAAAATCATATTGTAATTAGAATGCACTTGTAGGGTTTCCATTTAAAACGTTAATCATATCTCTCAGTTTTCTCTAGCAAACTAGGGCCTCCGTCCGCATGTACTGATGGAAGTTTGTTTGTCCTCATGCTTGCCTATGAAGTTATAATTATTAGTTATTATTAAAACAGCTACCAATTGTATGAATAGCCTGATTATTGTTGACTCTGCAATTGTTTTCAAACGTTGATATGATTCGCAATTAGTGCAAAAAAAATTGTTAAACAAGTAAATGAATTGAAAGTGATTGAAACATGCACATATTTGCAATCCTTTTTAGTATTAGGATAACGATTGACTATATATAGAGAGGAGATAGAGAGAGGGGGAGAGAGAGGGGCACACACATCTCTTTCCTCTCTCCCTCTCTCGCTCTCTCTCTCCCTCTCTCTCGCTCTCTCTCTCTCTCTCTCTCTC
>RQTK01000252.1:217912-240881 GCA_003991915.1 Elysia chlorotica
GGGTTGGTTCGGCGTCAGTTTAATATGAACAGCTAAGACACGAGTCATGGTATCCCCACCTTGTCTCGTGCGTGGCAGCACTTAAATTTGTCAGACGTTTGTCTTCGGGTCCGTCCACAATATAGCATAACATAGTTCACACTTTGGATGTTAAACCATAGCCTATATAGTGCTGCTGTTGGACGTTAAACCAACCCAACAACAACAACAACATCCACAATCCAGGCGCCCCACCCACCTCTTGATGAACAAACACAAGTACTTCAGTAACCGTCCAGCAACATACGAGCACCGCGGGGGTCTAGCGAACTCTTGGTGAATATTTCAACAACTTTGATTGAAGATGGAAATCATCACAACCCATCCAAATAATGACAGGCTATTTAGCAGTAATGGGTGCACGTAATTCAAAAGCGATCGAAAGTCTGACACCTATGCAAAATGCATGGTTGTTGGGGGAGAAAACGGCGTTTGAGAGGGAGACAATTACGGGAAGCAGCTTATGTTAGATGGATGGGGCTAGAGGGCATGATGGGATTTTTAAGTGTCTATCTTGATTCATAGAATAATATCGATTGGCACGCATCGTTAGATTTTATACCTGATTTATTTTTGTCTTTGATGGCATTTAATTTTTTGGTCTAATCAACTTAAGCTAGCGCTAGGTGTGGACTTGCGTTTTGTGCTGGGGGGCGCGATGGTCCTGGGGTAGAACATCGGCTTCCAACGCAGAGTCCGTGGTTCGAGCCCTGGCGATTTGTGACCAAATGGGACGTAAGTCATGGTATCTCCGCTCTAGCTCGTGGCAGACTTACAATTTGTCATAATTCAGTCTTGGGGCCCGTCCACAATATAGCCCATATATAACTGATGTTGAACGTTACACCAACTCAACTACAACTCTTCAACTGCGCCATCAATTGATGAGAAAGAAAGAGAGAGAGAGAGAGAGAGAGAGAGAGAGAGAGAGAGACAGAGACAGAGAGAGAGAGAGAGAGAGAGGGAGGGAGGGGGGAGAGAGAGAGGGAGCGAAATAAATAGAAAGAGAGAGTGAGAGAGAAAGTAAGAGAGATAGACAGAGTGTGCGCGTGTGGGTGTTCGGAGATATCAGAACCCTGTCTCAGCCGGTATTATTATACTGACACTGACCCAACTATTATGGGGAACAATCCCTCATAAAAGTTCTGCCAAATCTTGGAATCGAACCCGCCTAGCAGCCCAGCACTCCATTACTTCCACCAGCTCGTCATCTTGATAAAGGAAGGCCTCAGGTCATAGTTGGAACTTACCGAAGCGAATTTCCCTCACCACTATAGAGTAGATCGATCCCGTCTTCCCAACATTAAAGACTTTGCGAGCTTCACAACTAAAACGTATAATCTAATCACGTCCCATTGGCATGAGATTTTCTGATCGCTTATTGGCTAAGAAAATCTAGTCCAGAGATTTGAATGGTCGCCAGTGTTGATTCCGTTTTCCTAACGTATCGTCTTCGTTTTCAGTACGAGTCCGCTATCGCAATGTTTCTAACGAGGCTGAAATCCCATCCTTGGACCCTAATTAATCGAAACTGTCCAACTGTCAGTGGCCAAGGCTAAAGTAAAACTGGCGAGAAAAAGAAAGTTCTAGAAGCAGTCTCGTATTGGATGGGTGGGTCAAGTTTGATTATATGTGTGTGTATATATTATGTGTGTGTGTGTGTTGTGTGCAGTCTTATTGCAGGATCCGGGACGAAAATGGATCTAATTCTGCTCTGAGTAATAGTGTGTCATTTATGTTTTCTAATCTTCATCAATATCATTATCATTATCATCATCACCACCATCATCATCCTCATCATCATCACCATGATCATGATGATGATGATGATGATCATCATCATCATCATCATCATCATCATCATCATCATCATCATCATCATCATCATCATATCATCGTTGTAAAATCTCCTATTTCATTTCTAAATGTAAATGACTCTAAATGCTAGTACTTTAAGGATAAGATAGGACGCTATACAATTAAGGGACGAAATGGTTCATGCATATTTTATGTCGTGTACTTGATATACTTTAAGTCATGGCCTTAACTATACTCTGACCATGACTGGCCACTCTATTGTTAGGGCCATTAAATTTTCAGCGATAACATATCTATCTTGTGTCTTCGTAGAGACCTATCTTTAACGTTAATGTACTTTTTTAGACTATGAAAAGCGGTGTTGTTTTGTTCTTTACCCCTCGTTTTCTAGTGTCTTAGTATGAAAGCAGCCCAGTGTGTTTCTGAATTATTGCTATGTATATCTTATTAACAATTACCACTATTATTTTTCAGTTACTGTATTTTTTTTAATCATTGCCTCTCTTTACTCTGTTATCTGTCGGTCTGTCTATCTGCTTATCTTTGGGTCTGTCTGTGCCTATCTGTCCCTCTTTCTCATATTCTCTCGCTCTCTCCCTGTGTCTCTGTCTCTTTGCCTCTCTCTCTCTCCCTCTCCTTTTCTTCTTTCTTCCACCCCCTCCTTTGCTTCTATGTACATTTCTTTTCTAAATTCCTATTTAAGTATGAGAACATTATTAGAATTATAATAATATTTGTTGCTTTAGATTTTTCTCTTTACGGGTTTCCCTTTCTTTATCTGCGTCAGTCTCATACATTATTTCTAAAAATCAAACGCTTTATTTACTTAATATACATTACTCTATTTATTGAAAATGTAATCATACTCACATTTTGATCTGAAAAAGGCTGTTGCATTATTACATTGTCATTTCAATTAGCAACATCCACTATTGTAATAGTATCCGTAAAGCCAAACAAAAAAAAAGTTTAATTGTTTTTATTCCAAGTATGTTGCACTCAAAAAAATCAATTAAGGCATGGAATACTTGAAATAAATATGGCTCTAATACGGGTTTTTTAAAACTGAATTGCCATATCAATATTTTTCTTGGCAAATTTGCAATAGTTGGAAACGAAAATAGAAAGGTGGATGTAATAGTATCCAAAAAAAAACAAAAAACAAAAAAACAAAAAACAATTTAGTGTTAGTATAACATGACAGTAATTATTGTAATAGATCAAATAAGCGTCTAATAAAACAAACAAAACAATTAATTGTTCGTATCAGATAACATTAATCATTGTAATAGATCAAATATAGCGTCTAATCTTTAATAACTAAACAAAATAAAATTTGAGGTTTTTGACCTGCTGTAGAAAAACTGCATTTTAAATGAAAAAGTATAGACTAGAGTTACAGAAAAAATCCTAAAAACATCAGTAATTTGCTGGAACGGGAGCTATGACAACTTGATAACGTAATCTTTATTAAGCTTAAAATAACAATATATCAAATTTTCATATTTTTTTGTATATACAATACGTCCAACTATACTTTGTGTAAAATTCTATACAAGATTCAAAGTATTAATAGCAAGTCTCTGTTGAAATTTGATTCTAACATCAATACCATTGCTCTTCAGTTTTTTTTTTTGTTCCAACATATACCAATTAAAACATGGTTTAATTACAATCTCTTAATAACATGTTAGTCATGGTACAAAAATTCGTAGTTACAAAGAGTGCTTTGTTAGTTTTAGGTTGATGTTGCGAATTCTGACCTCAGCTGTATTGGGATAATACGTGATCTAAACGAGTCATTAACTGTGGCTTAAATTGACCGATCCGATTTCTAGAGTACTTAAGATTTATAGCGTTTTAAAATTGAGATGGGGCATTTAACATTTGAATTTAGGGAGAGTAGACCTTTATTGTGATGTTCATGGGCGTTATACAGTTGGCTAATATCCAGGTATATGCCGATACCCTGTGGGGTACATTACACTCACGTCTTTCTGTTACAATGGGACAAATTTGTCAGCAGTATATTTAGGAGATTATCACTATCTCTATCCATCAATCTCTATCTATTTATTTAGCGTTTTCTCTGTTTGCCTGTCTCTCTCTGTCTGCCTGTCTTTCTCTCTCTATGTCTGTATATCTCTCTCTCTATCTCTCTCCCTTTCCCTTCCTCTCTGTGTCTTTCTTTCTCTGTCTGTTTATCTCTCTCTGTCTTTCTCTCTCTCTCACTCTCTCTCTCTCTGTCTGTGTGTCTGTGTGTCTGTCTGTCTGTCTGTCTGTCTGTCTGTCTGTCTGTCTATCTATCTATTTATCTATCTATCTGTCTGTCTATCTATCTCTATCTCTATCTCTTTATATCTATTTATCATTAATTCTCTCTGTCTATTGCCTCTCTCTCTATGTCTGTCTTTTTTTTTCTCTCATTAAAACCAACTTAACTCAACTCTTTCTCACTCTCTTTCTCTCTTTCTCTCTTTATCTCTCTCTCTCTCTTTCTCTCTCTCTCTCTCTCTCTCTCTCTCTCTCTCTCTTTCGATTACTATCAAGGATATTTATTTTTAATCTCAGCGTAAAGCTAACAGTTTTAGCCCGTACATGCTATGTATGTATTGGGTAATTTTGCATTCAGTGGCGAAGAGATCAAAGGCACCTAAAAGCAATTGCTACGGGAAATTAGATAAAGTTTGCTTTTCGCCTGCGATCTCTTTTAATCCTCTTATTGGCAGTTTGGTCACCATTATTTTCAGTTTTTTCCCAATTCTGAGTTAGCACAACGTGCTTGGCTTGGATAAAAGGAGATGTATTCTTGCTAGAGAGAGAGAGGGAGAGAGAGAATCTCTCTCTCTCTCTCTCAATTTCACTTTCTCTCTCTTTCGGCGTAAAGCTGTCAGTTTTAGCCCGTGCTCTATATGTATTGGGTAATGTTACATTCAGTGGTGAAGAGATCAAAGGCGCCTAAAAGCAATTTCTACGGGAAATTAGATAATGTTTGTTTTTCGCCTGCAATCTGTTTTAATCTTCTTATTGGCAGTGTGATAGGCTAAAATACAAGTCGATGTATACCTGCTATAGAGAGAGAAAGAGAGAGAGAGAGAGAGAAAGAGAGAGGAGGAGAGAAAGGAATCAGAGAAAGAGAGAAAGAGGAAGAGAGAGAGAGAGAAATGAAGAGAGACAGAGAGAGCGAGAGAGACAGGCAGAGAGTGAAAGAGAAAGAGAGAGAGAGCTTAAGAGTCGCTTCCCCTAATTAGAGATTATAAATTGCTTTCGCTTAGCCAAATAAGTTCTTTCTCTTTTTCCTGAGGTTGGGTTCAGTAATGTTGTTTGCTTATCATCTAATGTCAGCAATAAACAGGTTATAATTTTTATTGTCGACGGTTCCCAAGGGTAACATCTGAAAATTGTATATGCTATCACACTCAGACAATGCAGGGTTAACGGCATTTGACGTGGAACTTGTGCTACATCGTTTGCATCCTCACTCTAAATAATTCCATATTTAATAACCCAAAACCAATAACTCAATCGTTTTCTCTATTCCTGGCCTTTTTATCCAAGTACTAGTGCATCATTGCATTAATATAACGAGCTATTGTGTTTCCTTTATCCAGTTTGTTAATAAAAGGAACATGAAACAATACAGCATATTGGACAATCTGATATAATTTATTTTCCTCTGATAACATACTTACTTAATAATTTTCCAAACTATTAAGCGTATTAACATTTTTTTCTTTCTATGTCCCTATTATCCAATTTCTGTCGGATAATTGCATTAATACATGTGTCAATAACCACAGTGCTTCCTTTATCCAGTTGTCGGTAAAACGGGCATTAAAGCATAGAGCATGTCGGATAGCCTATCATTATTGTTTTGTTTTGTTTTTTTTCTTTCTCACTCTCGTAACATCCTTATACAATTTGTGGGAATACCCTTTCTATCTCCGATCCGACCCTATTATCCAATTTATTTCTGTTTCATCGGTGCAACCATAACGCTGAGTACAACCTTTTATTATTGGACAGTAAAAAATAAATAAACAATGGCATACTCAGAGCTTCATCACCCAGCTGTAGATTGATCTATCTCGTGTATAAAGCACTAAATATTTACAGTACTTTAGAAAGGAGATAGCGCAATAAGACATAATGCAACTGAGGTAATGACGTGTAAAGTCATTATGTCCCGGTCCATCTCAGTTTGCCAGGACATAAACTTCCACCTAGGGCAGTAAGTACAATGATGCTATTAGCGTAGGCCCCGGACTAAGGGTACGTAAAACAAACAAAAATTTATCGTAGTCTAGGTTCTAAATCTATACCACTGTGTACTCACGATCTTTAGTCTATTTCAGGTGGTGAGTAGATTAGTTGACTTTGTTTCTCAATGACAAACGTCAACATCAAGGCTACAATTGTCGTGGAAGGGCTCCAAGACTAATGTCTGACAATTTTACGAGCTGCCACATAGGAACAGGGCGTAAATACCAGGTCTTCTTTCTCAAACGATTACATTATACTCACACAGACCCAACCAGTAGGGGAGGGAACAGGACATACACGTTCATATACTGAGTTGTCTGGGGTAGAACATCGGCTTCCGACGCAAAAGGTCCGGGTACGAGCTCTGTTGATTTCGATCCCTTCTAGTTGGATGGGTGTCAGTTTAATGTGACCGGCTGAGAGAGGAGTCATGTCATCCCCGCCATGTCTCGTAGGTGGCAGCACATTAAATTGTCAGACGTCAGTCTTGGGGCCCGTCCACAATATCAGAAACGAACGCTATCATCAACGAAAAGACAGGAAACACGGAATCACGCAACAAGGACATACAACGGCAATGACAAGATTTCAAAGCGGGACATCTGAAATTTGAGGAGTATATGGAAAAGTTTAAAAAAACAGCCAAAAAAGATGCGCAAACAGAAAAGGAGTATCTAGATCTAAGGACTTCATGTAGATCTAGACTAGGCATTCATGATTTATTGATTAGAATCAAAATCTAGATCTATAGGCCTAAAGTTTGGTCTGTGGTGGAATTCGTCAATCGTGTTGGTCCAATGGACATTAAAGAAATTGATAATACTCTTGTTATTAACATAACTGACATTAGTTCTCTGATGTCGCCTTTTTGCCATATTTTCCTCGTTATAGAAACCAAGATGCAAATCTATGGATGTACGGCCATCTGTGTGATGTAATCATAATTGTTTTGCTATTGTTATAACTTTCATTAGTTCTCTGATGTTGCCTTTTTGCCATAGAAAGCTTCCTCTTTATAGAGGCTTAACCCTCAAACCAGCTCTTTACGGTACAATAAGTACAATACAGATTAAATAATGGACACTTATTTGAACGCTGATGAAGATGCCGACGAACAAATAATGCAAGCAATGGAACAAATTGATTTACAACGGCGACATATAGGGGATAGAACAAATCCTTATACATGCTCCATTGGTTTGGCTGGCCCGCCCCCACTAGTTTTAATCATCTTTGTTTCTGTTTGCGCATCTTTTTTGGCGATATGAGTAGCTTTGCTGTCTACTCAACCTAGTCTAGATAATTATCATGACATGGCTATTTGACATGATGGCTTTGTAATTCCAGTATAGATACAATGCCTGAAGTGAAATCCTCCTCCATGAAAAATGACAAGAAGCGATATAAGAATTTCTCAGCTTATGAAAAAGAACTTCTCATTGAGATAATAAAATATCCGATCTTCGAGGACACAAAAGAAACGAACGCCATCATCAACGAAAAGACAGGAAATTTGGGATCACCAACAAGGGCATACAACAGCAAGGACAGGATTTCAAAGCGGGACATCTGAAATTTGAGAAGTTTATGGAAAAGTTATAAAAAAAAACAGCTTAAAAAGACGCACAAACAGAAAAGGATGATTAGAACTAGTAGTGGCTTGCCAGCCAAACCACTGGATCAAATGTCTGAAACGATAAAATGCCTGAAATGAAATCCTCGTCCATGGAAAATAATAAAAAGCGATGTGAGAATTTCTCTGCTTATGGAAAAGAACTGCTTATTTAAATAATAAAATTGTTATCCGATTATCGAGGACAAAAGAAACTTACGTCTTCATCAACTATATTTCATTAATTTTGGGATCTTGCAACAAGGGATTACAACAGCAATGTAATGTTTTCAAAGTGGGTCATCTTAAATTTGATGAGTTTTTGGAAAATTTTAAAATTAAAAGCCAAAAAAGATGCGCAAACAGAAACAAAGATGATTAAAACTAGTGGGGGCGGGCCAGCCAAACCAATGGATCAAATGTCTAAAACGATATCGTATCCGAAATTAATCTTCCCTGAACTATGTGTAAGGATTTGTTCTATCCTTAATACGTCGCCGTTGTAAATCAATTTGTTCCATTTCTTGCATCATTTGTTCGTCGGCATTTTCGTCGAAGTTCAAATAAATGTCCATTTTCTAATCTGTAGTATACTAACTGTACCGTAAAGAGCTGGTTTGAGGGTTAAGCCGACGTTAAACCTACCCCCCCCCCTCCCCTTACCCCTGCTTGGTTTAAATATCGCGTCGATTTCTGGCCAGATTGAAGTCTTATTTCAAACCAAGCTGGCGCAACAGAAAATAAAATAATGTTAAGTCTGGGTTGAACCGAAGTTTACTCTAGACCGCAGTAAAAACACACTGGTGCAACCGAGTGAATATGACAATCGGGGGCTTCAAACTGATGGCATCTGGGTTGAGAGAACAATGTTCTACCACCTGTGGCAGGTCGCCTCCCCTCTACCCTCCCCCTTTTCTCTCAAACACCGCCCCTGTAACTTCTGATGGCTCTCTTTGTTTACCAAAAAAACAACAAATAAACTTCTTATTGTCTTCGAATTTTTCTACCAAATAAAAAACGGTTTGCGCTGCCTCACCCAATCTACCTAAAGATGAATATCATTAAAACTTATTTTCATCTTAAAATCGTATCCAGCATAGAAATACATTTTATCGCTATTCCGGTGTCAACCAATTCGTAGATAGCTTTGATGACCCTGGCGTTGTATTACGTCTAATACAAAGGAAATCCACTAGAATTTTTTTTCAAAATTCTTAATTGATCGTTCACGAAACTCATAATAGTTTTAAATCATCCAGAAAATAATAACATCCTCACAGCATGTCTATCATCCATATATTTGCCTTTGGGGTTATTTAACAACGTATATATTAAGTGCAATAAAGCAAGATCAAAGAACTAATAATAGCAGTTATGATAATAACAAGAAAATTATAATTACATCACACAGATAGCTTTACATCCATAGATTTTTATCTGGGTTTCTATAACGAGGAAGCTATCTATGGCAAAAAAAGGCAACATCAGAGAACTAATGAAAGTTATAACAATAACAAAAAGATTCTGATTACATCTCATAGATAGCCTTACAATGGCAAAAAAGGCAACATCAGAGAACTAACAAAAGTTATAACAATAACAAGAAGATTATGATTACATCACTCAGATAACCTTACATCCATAGATTTGCCTGTGGGTCTCTATAACGAGGAAGCTCTCTAGCACAAAAAAGGCAACATCAGAGAACACCCCCCCCCTCCTACCACACCACCACTTTAACCTCTGATGGCTCCATTTGTTTACCAAAAAGGAAATAAACTTCCTATTGTCTTCGAATTTGTCTACCAAATAAATACCCAAATAACGGTTTACTGCGTCTCACTCAATCTACCTAAAGGTGAATATCACTAAAACTTATTTTTATTTTAAAGTTGTATGCAGCAGTTATATATCTAAAAAACATAAAAAGGTGGCAATTGTAATTTATCCAAGTATTAGATAAATTTCTCCTCATAACCTTCAAATCTGTGGATCAGTTATAGATCTAAATAATATTTTTGGCCCACCCAAACTATCTGAAAATAAAATCAAAATACATTTCTTATGTTCTTCAAATATTTCTACACATTGTAATATTTAAGATCCCAACCAACTACCTAAAAAAAGTAAAATGAACACATTATATATTACGTCAAAATGTTTGCGCCAATTATGCATTATTTTAGCGCAATTCCGATGTCACCAACTCATAGATGGCTATGATGATCATGACGTTGCATTGCGTTCAATACAAAGGAAATCCATCAGAATTTATTTTCAAAATTCTTGTTTGATCGTTAACTAAACTCAGAATAGTTTTATATTATCAAGAAAATAATAACACCCTCACTGCATGTCTTATATCCATATATTTGCCTTTGGGGTTATTTAACAAAGAAAATATCTAGTGCAATAAAGCAAGATCAGAGAACTAATAATAACAGTTATGATAATAACAAAAAGATTATGATTACATCTCATAGATAGCCTTACATCCATAGATTTGCCTCTGGGTTTCTATAACGAAAAAGCTTTCTAAGACGAAAAAGGCAACATCGGAGAACTAATGAAAGTTATAACAATAACAAGAAAAGTGTGGTTATATCTCCCAGATAGCTTTACATCCATAGATTTGCCTCTAGGTTTCTATAACGAATAAGCTCTCTATGACAAAAAAGGCAACATCAGACAACTAACGAAATTATAACAATAACAAGAAGATTATGGTTACATCTCATAGATAGCCTTACAATGCCAAAAAAGGCAACATCAGAGAACTAACAAAAGTTATAACAATAACAATACGATCATGATTAAATATCACAGATAACCTTACATCCATATATATGCCTCTGGGTTTCTATAACGAGGAAGCTCTCTAGCACAAAAAAGGCAACATCAGAGAACATGTCGCTGATCCCTGTAGTTTTTTATTTCTGATTTATGACTCCATGACACCAGCCTAGCGTGCCAAATCAAATTATCTCCCCCTAACTGCATCACCAGACAGAAACCTCCAGGGTGGCTTGGCGTGCGAAAATGCAAAGTGGGGGCGTTGCCCAGACTCGGTGATGGGGGGCAAAATGAATATCAGATTTAGTTCGATTTTCTTACAGTTCATAGAGTAAAACTATGTATAATGAATGTTTTCGTTTTAACCCCACTTTGTGTCTTTTTACTGGTATATTTTATAATTTTTTTCGTATTTGTCGTAAAAGATAAATGTACCAAAAACGACTTTTGAATGAATCAACTCTTTATTTTTTTAACCATCATGGGTGTTACATGTATCTTCAGTTTCGCGCTTACATTTGACTTTGTGTACTAGCCTGTCAAAAAAGATAAAGGTGCACTTTATCAACAAACGACTTTTGCATAAATAAATTATTCTGTTCACGATGGGTGCGATCTAAAGTTTCGCACCTAAGTTGTTTTTTGCGGAGATGAAAAGAAAAAGCAAAAGGCGCCATAGAGCACTTGCCCCCGATTTTGGTTCCACACACACAGGCTGATGTCAGTATAATGCAACCCACTGTGATACCTCGAATCCTGGCATCCCCGCATTGTTTCTGTGTGATAGCACTTAAAATTGCCAGACGTCATTCTTGGGACTCGTATATAATAAATGATCTTACTGCTGACGTTGGTCGTTAGGAAACTAACCAGGCCAACTCACGTTTGTTTTATACTATCTAGTTAGATGAATAATGAAAACAGATGATACAGATGGGCGTCTGTGTTGGTGCGATTACCCTTTAAAAAGATGACAGTCATTTTCGAAATGTCCACGCTGGTCCAATATTAACGAAGATATCCACTTTTTGTAGATTTTAAGTACTGGTATATTACACACTTTTGTAAGACTGAAGTATTTTTGTTGTTGCTGTTATATTAAAAAAATTGTTTGTTGGTTAATACCTTAGTCAAGTCAGCAACTAAGTTATATCTCGACCGATTCCCAAGATTAACGTCTGACATCTTCACATTGTACATGCTGTCACACAAAGACAGACAGAGCGGGGATATCCGGACTTCAGATCTCACTGTCACACTCAAGCCTACCCAACCCCGGAAAGAAAGATTACGATCACTTTCACTTTCGTTTAACGGAACTATGTTTAGTTTGGGAGCTCGTAAAAGAAAAAAAAACACCTCTTTCTGAAATAGTACCATTGTGCTTCGTTAGCTCTCGTGTCTCAAGCCCCATCGATCTCTCTTCAAGTTTCCCATGGTAAACAATGCCAGATAAAGAGTCCTGATGAGAAAGGGTAGCCACTCGCGATGACATCAAAGAAGATGGATAGTTTGAGTTCCTTTGCTTCTTTTTAAGTTTGAGTTTGTAGATGATCTCCAGCGTGAGTATTATATAGGCTATGTTGTGTACGGGCCTCAATACTTACGTTGTAAAAACTTTACGTGCTGCTACTCAGTTTGGTTGGTTTGGTTTGGTTGGTTTAACGTCCAACAGCAGCACTATATAGGCTATATTGTGGACGGGCCCCAAGACGGACGTCTGAAATTTTATGTGGTGTCACACAGAGACAGGGCGGAGATACCATGACTCCTGTCTCGACCGTTTACATTATACGAACAACGACCCATCTAGTAGTGGGCGAAATCGGACAGTTAATTGTTTGACCGATCGTGGGTTTAGATCTAGAGAGATCCTCTACTACTTGTGCCAATTCGCTCACAAGATTTATAGTTGAGGGCAGGATAAAAGCTAGCTCCATTCGCGCTCTCAAGAACAATACAGCTAGGGCAATTAACCATGAGGCCATGAAATAGTTGTTTTTGTGTTGTTGTTTTTTGTTTTGTTAATTGTGTAGTTTGGTGTTTTTTAAGCTACGTAAATCTTACGGAACTCAAAAAATATAATAAACTTTCTTGTTAAACATTATTGCGTGACCTTCTTGTTCGCTCAGTGTAATTATAATTTGTATTGTAAAATTTAGAGACAGACAGACACAGAGAGACAAAGGCAGATAGATAGAAAGAATGAGGGATGGAGAGAGAAGGAATGAGAGATAAAAAGGGAGAGACAGCGACAGAGAGAGAGAGAGAGAGAGAGAGAGAGAGAGAGAGAGAGAGAGAGAGAGAGAAAGAACAATACAGCTAGGGCAATTAACCACGGAATAGCGTTTTTTTTTCGTTTTGTGTTGTTTTTCTTTTGTTTGTTTAGTGTAGTTTGTTGTAGTTTTTTTTAAACCACGTATATCTTACAGACCTCAAAATATTTGGTATACTTCCTTTTTAAGATTATTACGTGGTCTTCTTGTTCGCTCGGCGTAATTATAAATCGTATTGTTATAAAATTGAGTGACAGACAGACAGTCAAACAAACAGGGAGACAAAGGCGGATAGATAGAAAGAATGAGGGATGGAGAGAGAGAAGGAGTGAGAGAGATAGAGAGAGAGAGAGAGAGAGAGAGAAAACTGGAATAAACTGAGTCAATTTACTAACTGAACTGAAAATCCGCATACCCAACATTATCGTTGTGATAATGCTAAGTGCCAGATTCATTATCAATTATGCGGGGTCAATGAACGGTCAAAATTAATTCACTCTCTCTCTCTCTCTCTCTCTCTCTCTCTCTCTCTCTCTCTCTCTCTCACTCTAAATGCGCTTTTATCCTTTTTTATTTATGCGTTACTAAAATCTCTCTTGTATTATATATTTACCATTTACATTTTATGCGCAATCGGCGGAAATTCCGCTTTTCATTATTGTTTTTTTTTTCTTCTTTTTTTTCTTTTAAATAGAAGTTGCATTACAGTGTTTTTAGAGGTTTAAATTATAAAAAAAAAAAACAACAGTAGACATGCTGTTATGTCCTTGGAATTCTAGGGTCGTTTAGTGCAATGTCACTGTAGTTTACGACTAGCCTAAAGGCGAGTCGTAAGCTATCTACAAAGTTGTACTTACGGCCGCTAGTCTCTTTATTCTACCGACTCATCCGATTTCCCTCCAGATTAGAAATGAAATTGAGCACAGGTTGTTGAGTTGGTTTAGCGTCCAACGTCAGCACTATATAGACTATATTGTGGACTGGTCCCAAGACTGACGTCTGACAATTATAAGTGCTGCCACACAGAGACTCAGAGACTGAGCGTGGCAACCATCCGGTCACATTATAATAAAACCAACCAGTAAAGATCGAAATCAGACAAATAAAACTTTTTAGCGTTCGTGGGTTTCGAACCGAAGACCTACCACTTGGAAGCCCAAAGTGTTATGGGTATTAGGGCTGTTAAATACAACAGCGCCATAAACATGCGCCCTGGACTAGTAATAATTTGTTAAACACAGCAGTTCTATAAACTTTGACTTTGTACTAGAGATAATTTGGTAATTACAATAGCGATATGATAAACATGCGCCCTGTACTAGTGATACTTTGTTAAATACAACACGTGCACTCTCTACTATTGATGACATTTGCAATACAAACTACTCTACTCCATGGAATAAGAGATAATTTGTTAAATAACTAGTAAATAGCGCGATAAACCTGCACTCTGTACTCGTGATAATTTTTACAATACAAACTACTCTACTCCATGGAATAAATTTTTAGCACCATTGTACATACTAAACCTAGTTCCTGAATCGCAACATCTGGATTACATAAAAGAGAGGTGAATAACCATTACACCCAACCTGCTAAAATTGTTTACAATAACCATTGTTGGTTTAACAACCTACCTGATTAATTTTAAGATATCATGTTCATTTTGCACCAAACACAACAGGTAAATTCTATTGTTTATAGGGAGGAAATCCAACTATGTTTTTTAACACGACACCAATTTAGTAAAACTGGATACGGGCTCGAGGCTTTTACGTCTGTGGAAATTCCCAAACCAAAATTAATATCGACGATGCGTAAAGGCGTGATTCATTACGTGTCCTTCATGATTTCTAAAGCTTGAATATTCAATGAGCTGTATGTGAGAGGAACAAGACCACTCTTTGGAGGTATACATACACATCAGCGTCGACTACAAACGTCCAAGATAATTTTACAGGATAAACTGCCGATTGCTTGAATAATTCTTTTTTTTTTTATTGCAAAAGGATTTGATAAAGTGAACATGTGTGAAAAGATTTAGTCATACACATACTATAACTCCATTAATACAGATTTCCAGAATAGCATATGATGTATATTATAGACTTATTAGTCATACATCATTAGCCGAATGCTCGTTGAGAGAAAATCATATTCTAGACTTAAAACTGTTCACAATTCATTAAACTCTTGCGTTTAAGAGGTGCAGCTATACACTAACCAAATACTATACTACAAAGTTTTACCTGCCCCTTTTTATAGATGCTCGTTTTATACCATTAATTCTATTTTAGTGACGGACGTCTATTTCCAAAGTGAACGCATTATTGGGTGTAATTTAACACTGGCCTCGAGTCGGATCCGAACCCCTGACCTCGTGCATATAATGCGGCGCTATACCCTTTTACCACCACGCTCGTCCCAGTTGACCTAATCAATGGATGTTCTTTACGTCATTACTGCTGACGTTTTGCGTTAAGAAACTAACTCAACTTAACTTAACCCAAACCAAAGTGACTAAAGATGCCAATTCCACAAATTGCTTGCTTTGTCTTCTACACTTTCTATTTTCCCGCAGTCGGGGCTTATTTCGTGTGGGCCTCCCCAGACTAAAATCCAGACTTTGCGATTCACACGGGATAAACGTATGACGTAATAACACCCTCTTCGGTATGGGGTTTTCCAATCGCTCATTGGCTCCGTAATTCTAGGATAGAGATATGATGGGCGCCGGTGTAGATTCCCTTACCTATCGTCTTCGAATCACTATAGTAGAACGTTGGGTTCCGACGCAAAAGGTCTGGGTTCGAGCCCTGGCGATTTCGCTCCCTACTGGTTGGGTCGGTGTCAGTTTAATGTGACCGGCTGAGACAGGAGTCATGGTATCCCCGCCCTGTCTCGTGTGTGGCAGCACATAAAATTGTCAGACCTCAGTCTTGGGGCCCGTCCACAATATAGCCTATATAGTGCTGATGTTGGACGTTAAACCAACCCAACCCCCAAGCCCCTATGTAGTGCTGATGTCGAACGTTAAACCAACTCAACTCAACTCACCTATGGTCTTTGTTTCACCATAGACCCCCGATATCACAATGTCTCCAATATTGAGGGGCGTGTCGCGAGAAGGTCAGCCTGACCTTGTTTATGTGTCGGCGGGCAGAGGGTTGACAGCCAATCGCTTCATTTGTATCCCCAGTGACACCGCCCATTCACACAGTTCCGGGTAAGGGCCGAAACTCGTAAACTCAACTGCAAGACGATCAAGTTACGTCCCCTTGAGAAATAAGAGACGGCGATGACAACTGCAGGATTTGCGATCAACACATCTATAATGAGTGACGTAATCACGCCTTTAAGGAGCGAGATTTACTGATCGCCCATTGGTTCAATAAGTCTAGTATAGACCTTTGATTGGACGTCGGTGAAGATTCATTAAACTATCGTCCTCGTTTTCATTATGTGTGCTGTAAACGCAAAGACTCTAAGGCTTGAGACTGAAGCCAAAGTGTTTATTGTACTGGTTAGTGGTTAGGGTGTTAGGAACTGAAGAGATTCCAGCACGGGTTAGCAAGGGTGTGTTTAGATAATGTCCTTTCGTGAGTACGCCAGTGTCTAGATTAGACAATAAATTATGTGGATGGATGATGCGAGGTCTTTAGTCTGAAGGGGGCATATATACTTTTTTTGAGAGCATACTTGATTGCTTTTCTCTTTTTTAAACTCACTCTTTCTATCTTCTTTCTATCTTGCTTAAATGTGATTTTTTTCTCAATGTCTTGTTTAATTTTTTTAATAACTTTTTAATTCGTGTCGTTGATATGAGTGTACTCACTGTTGGATACCCCCACCCCCACCTCTATCCCAACTACCTGAAAATACCTGGTAACCCTACTAAAAGCTACCCAGAGAACAACTTCAACAACTATTAATTTTCATCTAATGCTAGAAGTGGAAAGGTAAGAAATGCAAACTTGAAATCGACTAACAGTAAAACCACTATATACTATGATATGGTATATCATAGGCTCCAACATTCAATCATTAATGTGTGCTACAAAGGCAATAATTTAGAAAGAACAATAATGCAGTAAAAAATGTCAACTCTCTTATGAAAAATTTAATTATATATATAATTATTTACTTTAGTTAGAAAAGTCTGCTTCTCATTAATACATTTTTTATCTAATAAGAAACCGGGACACATTCAAAGCTAAAACAAATTCTAGAGCTGTAATATAAATGAACTTATCCAACCATAAGAAATTTTTGCGGAGTAGAGAAACATAACACCTTAAGAAAAGCTGATTCAGTACTTTACAGTTCTAACTCTGATGAAATAAGGAAAGACATAGAACAAATTCGCTCTAAGCCGACTCGATTTAATAAAATGTATATAATAAGTAATGTTACAGTTGAACGACGGAAATTAAACGAAGAATGATACATGCTCTCGGAAATCTACACAGAAAAGCTTCTTTTAGCAAATTAAAATCTAGACAGGAAATGAAAAATTAGTGGCGAAAATGAGAAAGCATTGGAATGGTTAATGAAGCTTGATCGTTTGAGGTGCGGGAGGAGACATGAACCTAATGATCGGAATATCGATTAGTGCCAGTCAAGCCCAGGCAGTGTGTACTTGTCGAACCTGAAGAGCGGCGATTTTAATGAAACAAAATCTCGTCTAGTGCTGTCATTAGATTTTTTTTAATTCAGAGGCTGCTGTCAAAATAGGCGTATTATACCTGTGGGGGGTGGTTGGGGTTTAAGAGAGAGATGGGGAGGGAGAGAGAGGTGGGAGAGGGGGAGAGAAAAAGAAAGCGGTAGGACAGAGAAGAAGAAAGAGAGAGTTAGAGAGAGAGAGAGAGGAGAGAGGGTGAGAGAGGGAGAGGGAAGGGAGAGAAAGAGAGAGCGGTAGAACAGAGAAGGAGAAAGACAGTGAGAGGGATGGAGAGAGAGAGAGAGAAGGGATGGGGTGCGGAGGGAGATTGGTCACTTAAGTCAAATGATACAATTAAAAAGAGAAAAAAGAGAGAAAGACAAATACAGAGAAAGATAATGGGTGACGGACAGACAAGCTGACAGACAGACAGACAGACAGACACCGTTTTCGATGCACTAGAGCAAAAAAATTAATTAACTAATATAAAACTATTAATTCCTCCCTCTCTCTCTCTCTCTCTCTCTCTCTCTCTCTCTCTCTCAGCAACAAACCTATCAATATGCATTAAGCATAAATAGCATTAGATCAAAAGTATTTTACTTGCCATTAAAATCATATTTATCGGAGAAAATCAGCTGCATCTTAGCTCTTCTTGCATTGCACTTGATGCGATGCTTAAAATCAAAGTATCTCTCATCTGTAACCAAACTGTGCAGCTTACATCGACCCCAACTCCAGGAGACGACAAAACTGTGGACCTCAGTCTGACCCCAGACTTAAGTATATTCGATCAGAACCTTATACTGAGGCCATGGTGGTACACTTTCTTTTGTCTGGGACAATGTAATACTGTTTTTTCAAAACAGGCTTCACGTGTGTACAAACAAATTAATCATGGGGCTTAAAAACGTGTTTTATAATGGATAGTTTACTGAAAAGTTTAGCACAGGTAATTGTCGATCGACTAAGCTGGAATTATATCATGTCTGTAGTCCGTACGTCGATCTAGATTTCTCTCTGCATGTTTGTCTATCGATCTGAGTTATTATTTAATTATCTTTTTATTTATCTGTCTATCTATCTATCTATCTATCTATCTATCTATCTATCTATCTATCTATCTATCTATCTATCTATCTATCTATCTATCTATCTATCCATCTAACTATCCATCTATCTATCTATCTATCTATCTATCTACCTACCTGTGTATTCTGTCTATCCGTCGCTTTTTCTACTTATCTATCATCTATCTGTCCACCTTTCTTACTATGTATCTGTTTATCAATTTGTCTATTAATCTATCTATCTATCTATCTATCTATCTATCAAATTTTTTTTCGTCTATCTATTTGTCTAACTATCATCAATCTATGAATCCACACGATGTGTTATACATGTATCTTTATATGGATAAGACTGGACTAAAGTCACGGTATTTCTTAATGCAACGGTCGCTAAAAATATCGTTAAAAAAAAAAAGAAAAACAACCCGCAAGTCCATCGATCACTTCTTGAGTGCTCTCTGGACAGTTAATGATCATTACCTGGCAATGATTGTTTATCACCCGCGGTCGTGCTAGGTAGGTCGCGGGTCAGTTTTGTTGTTGTTGTTGTTGCTGTTGTTGTTGCTGTTGTTGTTGTTCTTGTTGTTTTTGTTGTTGTTTTGTTTTTGTAGTAGGAAAATTTAAAAAGAAATAACTACCTTTACGCCTAGCTTTTTTAAGACTAAAGTCAGTGTTAATGTGATATGCTCAAACAGAAATCGAAGTTTCGTAAGAACAACGTCACAGTACCTTACAACTAGTCGCAATCCTTCTTGTTCTTCTGTCTTATGGCGAGTCGTAAGCTCAAAAGAACGATGTATTTACTTGACACCCCTTTTATCACCGCTTTGTCTCTGTGTGGCAGCGCGTAAAATTGTCAGACGTTAGTCCTTGGACCCATCAGCGTTATGACGGAGTTCCTAAAGTTAGAGGGTGTAGGTTTTGTTGTTGTTGTTGTTGTTTTTGTTGTTGTTGTTGTTGTTGTTGTTGTTTTTGGAGCGTAGATTTGTTTTTTTGTTTTGCTTTTTTATATCTCCAAAATGAAGGGAACAGATGGGCTGATCAAGTTGTGAAGTAGGTCGTGATTGATCTAGTCTGGCATGAAGCAGTGATGTCAACTCGTTATCATATCACTCCGAATGGTTTCATCTGCTAATGGCTGTTGTAAGTTGGAAATAAAAATTATTCATGTTATTACAGGTAACTGTTTGGGGGAAAAAAGAAAAAAAAAATCCACACATTAACGATTAGTGACACTATAGCAATAATGTGAACGGAAAACGTTTTAGATTTTAGCATGCTAATCGTTTCGCATAATCGTTGGGTTTTTTCCAGTCTGTTTCGTGCAATGTATATCTTTTTTTTCTAAAATATTTCATGATTAAATATAAATTTAAGGGGCATTAACCTATTTATTACTTAAACTAACATGTTTTAACTTTTTAAAATACATGACTTTACATTGCACTTAAAGAACATCACTCTTAAATGACAAGCAAAAAAGTTTTGTCGAATTAAATAGATAGTTCGATAATATTTAGCGTTTTAAAAACGTAAATGTACCGATTAATCATCCGCATTTCATTGTTTGCTTCTTTTTGTTTTTCGTTTTGTTTTGTTTGATATATTAACTAAGAGCTTGCCTGCATAATTCAAATTTCTTGGAAATCTTGTACTAATCATATTATGGGTTTTAGTTATGGTATGATATCATGGGTTGAAATTACGATATAATATCATGGATTTTATTTTTTATATAAAGTCATGGGTTTTATTTATGGTATTATCATGGGTTTTATTTAGGATAACTTAATTAGGTCTTGAGCAAAGTGGTTTAAAAATGAAGGAACAAGGCTAAAATCTGCAAAAGGTTTTTTGAAAGAAAGGGGTACATGAGTATATTTATATAGACAAAATGATGACTTTTCACAATTAACTACTTTTCTTATAACAATCTTCTTCTTCTTTATTTAACACCATATAAGCGAGAACAGAAGAAACCTTTGTCGCGTTCCTAAAATAATAAAGCAGAGTCAGACCAAATTGTTTTTTTTTCATTATTTCTTTTTAATATCTCAACAAATTTGCAGCACTACAATATTTTCCATGCAGCGAACATTGCCTGGTGTTTATAGAATCAACAACAACAGAGAATAATTGTGATTGCACGGTTGTCCCCCGTGCGGACAATAATAGCATTATCCTAAATGGGCAGAATATTAAAAGAGAAAAGAAAACAGGGAAAAGAATAGCATTTATGTCAAACGGACGTCGCAAAACAAGTTATTGGAAAAGGCAATTCGGGATTATGGCTTCTATTATTTTACATTCGTCGCTGTTTTTACATGATTTAAATGCATTGTAATTGCAATGTCCATTTAATTGTTTTTTCAATCGAAGTAATTGACGATGTCCATTTAATTTGTTTTCTTCATCGGAGTAATTAAAGATTTCACTTCAATAATTATTTTTAAAGTTCGATTTTTGGAACGGCATTGGGTTATATTTGTTTCCATTAATTTTTTACAACTCTGTTCCCTCAAATAGAATAACCATCCCCATCATGAATTTTAAAATTCCCTGAAAGATAAACGAAGGAAACAGGATGCAATGCATTGTTGACTTTACCAGTGAAATACTGAGTAAATCAAGATAAATAATTATACTGATTGTGAGAGTTCTTTGCAGTTTCGTGTTACTCAAACCTAACAATATGACAGAAACACTTTGCACATATTTATGCCAAGCTAAAGATGCGGCTTCCTAATTCATATCTAGTGCAGTTAGTACAAACGACAACTATAATTAGACGCCCGATCTACCGTGTATAGAGATGTCATGCTAGGCGGGCGTCTAATTCTACTCACTCCTTGTCCATATTGTTCATATTACCCTAAACAGATGCTGCGGAGTCCAGGAGCTGTTAGAGTCAATAAGCTATTTCAACGCCCATATGGCTGTATATCTTGTTTGGATGGGGATGGGGGCGGTTGGGATTTTGGGAGGAGAGGGGGGGGGGAGAACTGCACACGTGGTAGAGTTCAAAAACACCAACCAACTAACCACTATACCAAACAATGTTGCTTTGACTTTTTGACCTCCTAATTCGCCTCAATGAAAGAATTTGCATTTGAGCCTACTTTTAAGGCCTTTAAAGTGATTGCTAGCTTAACTTAGTTGACTTAACCAGACAAAGAACGCTAGGGCGTACATTCTTAACTTTAAAAATAGACTTACTCAAAGTTTTTTTTACAAAAAAAGATATTCTTTACAAAAGTGCTAGATTGCTAGATCTTGTAGACAAGAATCCATCAGTGTTGTTTTAACTTAAGCATCTTTAACGGGGATGCCATCGGAAGTTGTTTGTTCCTCCCACCGACACACACACACACATCCACCCACCCACTCACTCACCCACTCACACACCCACACACTCACCCACACACTCACCCACCCACCCTTCCACCCATCAGAAGCCAGAGGTAATTAAGGCAGGGTTGTAAAAAGTCGCATCAGGTGGTGACGGATGTAGCGACAGCACCAATTTAGCAGGTGATATTTTTCTTACACGGTGACAGAAATGATGTTCCCAAAGAGGGAATTAGGGTCTATTTTCGTCAAGCTAGTTTTTCAAAAAAGGTCGCTTTGGTTAAAAAAGTACCAGGAGTTTTATTTGCGTGGATTCTGATCCTCAGTGCTATTACACCAAAATAAAAAAAAGCTTTTTAAAAATTATAATAATGATGATGATGATGATGATGATGATGATGATGATGATGATGATGATGATGATGATGATGATGATGATGATGATGATGATGATAATAATAATAATAATATTTATAATAGCAGAGACAGTATAATACTATTTCACCCTCCATGATTATGGGATGAATTATAATAGCCGGTACATTAAGTGAGCCATGTAACACTAGAATTATATTCTATGTCATAAATGAAGAGCTTACTCCACGTATTAGCATAAGATTGAGTGGAACATGTGTGAAAATAATCAAATTTTGAAATGTTATTGCTTTAGTTAGGGTGGATTGAAATAGTTTCGAAGATCATTTTAATATATTGAGCTAGGGTCTACCATGTTTATTGCTTTCATTTTCGGTATACGTTTACATGCTTTTAGACAAATTGGATTAAAGGACTTTTATGTGGTTATAACATTGTGAAATGATACATGATATTTACTGTCCTTTTCATCCTTTTCGGATTTGGTAAGATTGGTCATGGTTAGTATTATAATATTGTTCCATAAGTGACATAAAGTGAGTGAACGGACAAGGGGTAAAGACAGGTTATTTCTTGGAGGGTTGAGAGAGGTAGAGATAAAAATTATATAGATTGATAGATAGATAAGTACATAGACAGATGAGAGGGGTAGACAGAGATGTTGACAGAGACAGAGAGACAGAGACAGAGACAGAGACAAAGAGACAGGGACAGA
>RQTK01000252.1:241037-256037 GCA_003991915.1 Elysia chlorotica
AGACATACAGACAGACAGACAGACAGGCAGACAGACAGACAGACAGACAAACAGACAGAAAAAGACAAACAGACAGGCAGACAGACAGACAGACAGACAGACAGACAGACAGACAGACAGACAGACAGACACCCATCCAGAGAGTTGCCTGCTGTAACCACCAGTCGCTCTGCCATGGATACAAGGTGTTAAGAGAACCTGATCTCCCTGCCCACTGGGGATCAATGAGGGGCACAGTAGGACTCAGTAGGACATAGTAGGACATAGAAGGACATAGTAGGTGGTCACTCCAGGCTACAGTCGGTGGTCACTACAGACTGGTCATCTGATCTACCCGGCCTTTCTGACCCTGGGAATCTGAATAAGTTGACCATCGAGTTAAGAATACATGTACAAGCACTAGCGCACTAGGTCCGTTACAGCTTACAGTAGGCATTGACCATAGACATATACCTATAGTTATATAAATCTATGGCATTGACTTATTCAGGACGATGACGCAGTCACATGACACAGTTACGTCCTATTGTCAGGAATTTTCTGATCGCTCATTGGCTCCGTAAGTTTATGATACAGCTTTGATTGGATGAGGCCCAAGTGTTCCATTACTATTGTCTCCGTTTGGCTGTGTGTTTCCATATCACGAGGCATCTAAAGTGTATTGTAGGCTTATGTGGGTTACAATCACTGAAAAGACCCTAGTGGGTTAAAATGCTATATTGATTAGTTTTGGTGGGTTATAGGTTAAAAAGTCGCAGTACGAATGTTTTGTTAACTATGATAGTTTCTTGTAGTTAGATAATGTAGTGTTAAACGCTCAATTTTTATCTACATAAAAAATAATTCCCGTTTTCGGTTTAGTAAAAAATCAACTAGGTACATAACAATAGGGTAAACGATTTCCAAGAACATCAATATCTTTTTGGGGTTGAATTCTTAACGCCCCTTCTTTAGCAGCAAAAATACATTGTGGACGGGTCTCAAGATTAAAACCTAACAGTGCGGGAATACCTAGACACCTGTCTCAGTCCATAACATAATACTGACACCTACCTAGCTAGTGGTGGACAAAATAGGACCAAATTTTTTTTTATCGATCGTGGGTTTCGAACTGACGACCTCCAGAATGGTAGACCAACATTATAATACTGCCAACATTATAATACTACCAACGTTATAATACTTGGGCTACTTACTACCCAGAGACAGAGAGACTGGGTGGATGTCACAAAGCGATGTAACACACAATATCCACAATAATTGTTAGTCCCTTTTTAAGCTAGCACCACACTGCAATGATATGTTATTGTAACGCACCCAAAAACAATGTGTCTCTGGTTACACAACCACTCCCTTGATTCCAGACAATGTCATTTTAGGGGATAACGGTTCCAGCGCATGTTCTGACATCGAATTCCTCAAAAGATTAAGGATTTTAAAATTTTTTTTTTTAATTTTTCATTGTTCTAATCATCGTTTTAGTCGATGAAAAGAAAAGAAAAGATTCTGATGAATTATTCAACATGCTCGTAAAATTAGTTGTATTGTATAAAGAGTAATGGCAGAGACATAGGCCAAGAAGTGACCTGCGTTTTTTGTTTTTTTTTTTGGTTTGTTTTGCGTTTTTGCATTTTATCAGGAATTCACGATACCAACTACACTATTCGTCGATGGGCTCCAAGATAAAAAGTATGACAATAACATTTATGGCGCTGCCTCACAAAAAAAAAAATAGAGCGAAGATAAGAATTTGTTTTACTCTCATCGAGTGTATTAATTATTTCAGACAGAGAATGAAATTGAATGGTATACACAGAGGAAAATAGTGCAACAAATTTTCTGTTGTTGTTGCAAAAATCACATCCTGCAAACAATACAAAAATGCACGCTTCATGTTCTTTTTAATTAAACAATACTTTATAATGGAATTTGATGACTGTCCACTTTATTTCGATTATCTAGGATACCCACAAAGCTAAATAAATACTGGTTAGTTGATTGTACACGTCGTGAATGTAATAAAACTCAGACTTGGCGAGCGGGAAATTGGAATGCGACGAGATCTCTCTATTTCCTGTTGTAATCCTCTTTTTGCGCTACCCCTGTATTTCTTTCTTTCTTTCTTTTTTCTTCATCTCTCTTCCTGTTTGTCTTCTTGTTTTTGTTTTAGTCTAATTGTTTTTGTTTTTGGTCTTGCTTTTGCTTTGGTTTCCTGTTTTTGTTTTTGTTTATGCTTCTGTTCGTGTTTCTTTTCCTTCCCTTTTCCTTCTGCCCATCCTCCCTTTCCAAGTCTTTTCCCTCTCCCTTTTGTTTTTCATGTCCTTCTCCTCCTTCTCCTTCTCTTTATGGGTGGTGCGGTAGCCCTGGGGTAGAACATCGGCTTCCAACGCAGAAGGTAGGTCCGCGGTTCGAGGTCTGGCGATTTCGCGCCCTACTGAGTCGGTGTCAATGTAATGTCATGTTATCCCCGCCCTTTCTCATGTGTGACAGCAAATGAAATTGGAAGACGTCTTGGGATCCGTCCACAATATAGCCTAAATAGTACTTGGATTGGACGTACAGTCAACTCGACATCCCCTTTTTCTTTCTTTCTTTCCTTCTTCTTCTTCTTCTTCTTCTTCTTCTTCTTCTTCTTCTTCTTCTTCTTCTTCTTCTTTTCCTCCTCCTCCTTTCTCTTCCTTTCCCTTACCCCTGCTCATTCTTACCCACGTCCTCATCTTCCTCGTTTCGTTAACCTCTTCCTCCATCATCCCCCCTCCTTCTACCTCTTGAATACACCATCCTCATTACATTTTCTATTCGTTTTGCCCTCCTCACCCTCCATTGTCTCCCTCCATCTCTGTTATCGCAGCCTCCGTATCCTCCATTGAGCACATCACGGAGGGATCAAGAGGGTTTTGGTTACACAAAGTGTTGCAAGTCTAGTGGCTATCGATTCAGGAACAGTCTGTCAGACTCCCATGCACTGTACAAACCGCTTGGAAAAAAAAACACACACATAAAACTCGATCTAGTCTAGGGTCGTTTGTATTTGTACATTCTAAGTTGTGGGTAGATAACGACTTGTCTTTATATAAATTATATACGAATAAGAAGGGTTAAGACGAGTCGTAAGCTACTGCGACGTTGTACTTACGGCAGCAGTTACCAACTAACAGAAAAACAAACACATACTCAATTTAGTCTAGGGTCGTTTGTATTTGTACACTCTAAGTTGTGAGTAGTATGCGACTTGTCTTAAGATAAATTATATACGAATAAGAAGGGTTAAGACATGTCGTAAGTTACTGTGACGTTGTACTTACGAACCTGCATGAAAAGCAAACACATACTCAATTTAGTCTAGGGTCGTTTGAACACTATAAGTTGTGGATAGCATAGAACTCGTCTTAAGATAATTATGTATGAATAAGAAGGATTAAGACGAGTCGTAAGCTACTGTGGCGTTGTACTTACAGCCATTAGTCATTTCTGATGTATACCATACTGAGAGGTCATATGGACCCAGTTATGTACGCTTAGATACATTACGATCTTTCAATGTCTATAGAATGACTCTTCTTCTCTTATGGCCAATGGTGTTTTGATCACCGAGGAGTCAATAGATGTGATGGTTTCGGTACGCAATAACCCCCCCCCCCCCAAATTCAGTCATTCAGTTGCCTGCATTATTATACATAAGCGTTATTCACTAACTGCCTTTCTTGGTTCTTTGTGACTTTTGTATTGCAGTTCTCCAAGCTTAATAGTATACGCCAAGATTGCATAGACCTTTAGCAACGTTTTGTTTACTTTATTTTCTGCCATTTATTTTTCTTGTAAAGCGGTTGGCCTAATATGTTTTGCGTGCTGGCGATTTTTCTTTGATTGCATTATATTTGGAAACAGGCATAAGGTAGCCACTCCAGATAAAATTTAAAAGGTTTTATACACTTTTTGCGCTTTAGAGAAGAACGCAAACGAAAGTATGAACTATTGTATATCTAAGCTTATTTCTAGATCGATAATCATATTTTTAATTTTTTTTACTATTCTGCCAACATCCGCAGTCATTCTTTTTATCATTTTCTTTGTTCATTTAGAACTTTGTTATTATGACCTGATTAGACTTTGGAGCTTTTGATGAAGGTCTCACTTTTTTTCCTTGTTTGTCTTGTGTTTTCTTCTTTGATCACATAAGGCAAAAACTTGCTCAATATTTCTGTCTAGAATAAGTATATGTTGTTCTCCCAACTGTTGTTCCTCTCCATGGATACTTGCTTGTTATCGTTGCTGTAACTCTATTGAGCGTGTTAGAGATAGCGCTAAAATGTCCGGTCGATCATGTTATCAAAGGTGTTGAAAGTAAAGATGGATTTTGATCTAATGTACATTCTCTTTCTGCTTTTCTCCAACTTCCTCTGGTTTATCTTTATTCCATTCTCTCTTGTTCTATCTCTCTCTTTCTATTTCTCACTGTGTCTGTCTCTCTGTCTCTCTCTCTCTCTCTCTCTCTCTCTCTCTCTCTCTCTCTTTCTCCATGTAGCTCCTTTTTTACGCACATCTTTTTCTTTTTTCTTTTACATTACATCTCCACATACTATTTGGCTATTTTTTACACATCGCATGATTCTAGGCCTGTGTCTACGGCGTCGGTGGTGGGAAAAGGTTAAGAATTTATACGAGACAATCAAATAGAACTTCTTCTTTCCTTCAATTGTGTCCACCCGCAACGACACGGAAAATATATTGTTTATGTTCCCTACATTCTGTTTGAACAGATTTCTTTAGAAAGACCAAACCTTTCCTCAATTTGTATCCCTCTTAGTAGGGTCTTATAGAAAAAAGAAAAAAAAAACAGTTTCAAAGCAAACTACCAAAATACTTGACAAGCGCAAGAAAAATGTCATTGAGGAAGTCACAATGGAAATTTCGTCAAAAGTCTGTTTTTCTAAGAACGCTGGATTTTCGTGGGAGCAAAACACAGTCTATAAAAATAACTTTTTGTCAAGAACAAGAGGACGAGGAAGTTACAGCGGAAACGCTCTCCGAATTCATGCCTGCTGAAAGATATTCTCTGCAGAGTCTGTCTCCGCCCCTTCCTCCTGGTCTCTGTCGCATCGATCAGCCAATAATCTCTACCAAAAGGTAGGGGATGACTAGCTCTCTATATGTCTCTCTGTTTATCTCTCTGCCTTTCTCTCTATCTCTGTCTATATCTCTGTCTTTCTACCGCTATCTTTACTAGTCTTCCTATGTTACTCCCTTCTCTCTCTATGTGTCATGCTTTCTCTCTCGGTGGTTCTTTATCTCTCTCTTTCTTTCTAATTCTATTTTTCTGTCTCTCTCATTCACTGTCTCTCTCAATCTTCCTCTATCTCTCTGTCGCTCTCTTTCTTAACGCAGATTCGGCATTGAACAAGCTGGTTTAACAATGCATTCTGACATGGAATAAACTATGGGATACTTAATTAAAGCATCTTTATAACGTCTTTTAAGTTTTTAAAGTCCTTCTCTTACAATATACAAGGTTTCGAGCGCTAATTAATTTGAACGCACAAGCAAGTGTAAAGACCGCTACACAACAAAACAGAAAACACTTAAGTTAAATAAATAATAAATAAATAAATAAATATATCCTACTTAGTCATCATTGTTTTCTTATATATATACAGTAAATATCGTTGGAATGACGTTTGATCCGAAATTATAAAGACATTTAAGCGAATAAATAAAGAGTTAAGATGCTTATAAATCACCAGTTTAATTTCATTACTTATTAACTATTTTACACAAATAAACTGCTTGAAGTATGAGGTAAATTAAAAGCCAACATTTTCAAAAAATGGTTTCGGAATATAAATTTCTTGGCCTAAATAAACGGACAAAAACTACACGTATTCTACAACAATTTATTTCGCGCCGAATCAGCAAGAAATGCCGTATCGTATAACGATGCTATATTGATCTTCAAAAATTACTTTCACTGATTAAATAATAGGATATCCTCAGGTTCTTTGACGCGTGTTATCGATTTCTTCCTCTGAGAATGCTAGTATTATTCACGTTGCCGAGTAAATGGAGAGGATGTCCAAAGACGCCAAAGTGGGAAGGGTAAATAGTTGCATTGCGTCTCATAACAGCCCGACGGAGAGAGACAGTAGATCCAGCTCTGATCGTGTGTTTACCTTCGACCGCCGCCTAATGGAGACGAGATAAATGGAGGAATTGTCGCAGTAATTTTTTGGGGATTTTTATTTTTATTTTCTCTTTGGAAAAATCTATTAACCGATTTCTTTAGGATTGACTCTTCCCTAATATTTTTATCATTCTCGTTTCAATATGTTCTGTTGTTTTGGAGGAATTGCTATTAGACAATTTCATTTCCCAAGCTTTTTTTTGTTTGATGGTCTCTTCTCTTAATAATTTCTTATTCCAGCTTTAAACAACCTTGTTGTTGGCGGTGATGTTGTAGTTGTTGTTGTTGGTGGTGGTGGAGCTGCTGCTGCTGCTTCTGCTGCTGTTGTTGTTTTTTTATTGTAGTTGTTTTCTTTAATACTTAATGAAAAGATTTATTTACCACTTTTCTTTTTTTTTTCTGTAAATTCTTTTCTTATTAGAGTTTTCTCTATGGCTGTATAGGAGATGGTTTTTTTGCGCATTTTATTATGTGATCGACTACCGAGGTATTATTCAGTGATACAAACTTTTTAAGAAGGCTAGAAGATCGTGTTTGAATACGGTGATTTTATTTATGCTTTTCTTTATTTTAAATCAAGCATTTGTTTTCGTTAGAAAAACAATACATGGTTTTTGTGTTGCACAGACATGATTATTTATTTGTGTTAGATAACTATGACCATTGTTTTGTTTAATGTTTATTTGTTTGTTTGTTTATTCATTTACTTTTGTATCTGTTTGAATGTATTAAATATGTGAAAACTCAAGACTATTATTTATCATTAATTTAGAAATTATGTAATAGAATACAATAGAGCAAAAATAACATTTTCCCAATATTTATGTATGTGTAAATGGGAAGGCTGTTCACATTGCAATATCTACATAATTATTGTTAATTTTATACACTGCGTAAAAGGATATTCATGTGAAGGAGGGACATACCATTAATATTGAACGACATTATGCCGTGCCGAGTGGGCCACATTATTTTCTTGTTTTTTTTCTCACGACCTCCAAGATTTCTTGTTGATGTAGAATCATGGCCTCTCGGTATCTTGTCATTTGCATGTCTGGGTTACCCATAAATGGCCGAGAGTCTGGAGGCGAGGATGACATAACGCCTCCTGTTTCCGGTTTGCTTCCAATCCACCAGGTCCACCAGCCAGTGACCTTGACGATTGCGTAGTCGTGGTCGATCACGTGATGGAAGCGTTACTGGTCCTGACGTTATAATAATTATGTTGATCATAAGGTTAAAGCTTAAGTTTTCGTTGATGATCTACGCTGTTGATGGCTTGAAAAAAACATTTGAAAAAATGTTGTTGTTGATGTTGTTGTTGCTGATATTGTTGTTGGTGTAGATGGTTCTGTTTTTGTTGCTGTTGTTGCTGTTGTTGTTGTTGTTGTTGTTGTTGTTGTTGTTGTTGCTGTTGTAAATATAAGGATAAATATATTGTTTATGAAACTATTTCTTTGAAATATTTTTATCCTATGCAATACATACATTTTTTTAAAAAGTCTGATTTACCCACTTAGATAGCATTTACATTGTAGTACTGTCATCAAATTAATAGTGATTGAACACACAGTAGGCTATCATGACTCCTGTCGCAGCCGACATTTTGCAGACACCGACCCAACCAGAAGGGGAGAGAAAACCAACAAAACAAATTTAAGGTTCGAGAGTTTCGACCCGCGGACCTCCCAACTGTGTAACCAATGCTCTACCACACCACCAACGCCAATTCGCAAAGAACGGTCTGAAGAGCGTATGTTCTCTGGGTTTTAATTTACAACGGTACGGAGGGTTCTGTTTTATTTTCTTTTGTTTCGGGGTTTATCTGTTATTTGTTGTTTTTGTTTTGTATACACCGTACAAGCGACTGCACTCAGCTCCTGAAGGCAAAGTCACTTTAATTCCGATTAGTCATTGTTTGCTCTCAATTTGGTTTTCCTATTCCGCAATGGTGGCATTGTTCGCTGGAATCATTGCCCCACTAACTGACAGTGGTCTGCCGTATCGTTTGCATAGAGCTAACGTTTAACCCTAGTCTCATGGGCAAAGAAACAATGGTAGTAATCAATACTTCAAGTAGAACTCTCTACTTAGTCCTTCACTTTTTGTTTGTTTTTGTTTTGATGTTTTTTGTTGTGTTTTTAAGCATGTCGACTTCTATAACTTCGTACAGTGAAATTAGTATGTGTGATTATTATGTTTTGCTTCTAGAAGTAAATAGTAATATTTCAATGAATAAAATAGTAGCATCTAGGCTATGTCGTGGACGGGACCCAAGTGCCAAGTCTAACGTGCGTGGGTACACAGAGACAGAGCGGTAATAAATGTACAAGATTTCTGTCTCAGCTGAGCGCCGTCAAAATACTGACACTAACTTAACCAGTAGGGGGCCGAGTCGTAAAAAAAAAAGGTTCTTCCATTATGCGATCAGATCGTTGACCTCCCAAAATAGGGCCCAGAGAGAGAGAGAGAGAGAGAGAGAGAGAGAGAGAGAGAGAGAGTGAGAGAGAGAGCTGAGAGAAAGAAAGAGTTCAGTTGAGTTTGTTTAACTCCCAGCATAGGTACTATATAAACTGTATTGTGGACGAGTCCCAAGACTGACGTCTGACAATATATGTGCTGCCTCACACGAGACAGGGTAGGGATACCATGACTTCTGTCTCAGCTGGTCACATTGTATTGACATCGACCTAACCAGTTGAAAGAGAGAGAGGGAGAGAGAGAGAAAGAGAGATATAGAGAGAAAGGAAGATAAACATAGAAAGACCAAGAGAGAGAATGAAGGAGAGACATAGAGAGACTAAGAGAAAGTGAGAAAGGAAGGGAGACAGCGAGAGAGATGCTGAAAGAGATACAAAGAAAGAGACAGGAGTGACAGTGGATACAGATAGAGAAAGAGAGAGAGAGAGAGGGAGAGAGAGAGAGAGGGGGGGAGAGAGAGTAAAAGCGGGGAGGCTGCAACAGGCGAGCTAAGGTCCAAGTTACAAGTTTGTGATTGATGGAAAAACGTTAAGAAAAAAAAGAAAACGAGCAGTCTAGAGGACAACTTCTAAACCAAAAAGCTGACAAAGGTTTAGTGCTTTCGCGTTGGTTTAATGCTGTGGTTTTTGTTTGTGGGGATGTGATGGTGGCGGTAGTTTTTTTTTGTTTGCTGTTGTCTTTTTTTTTGTGGTCTTTTTTCTTTTTCTTTGGGGTCCAGGGAGTTCTTTCTTTCTGCCCAGGTCATATGGAACTGGATGGTACAGGTCACCCGGTCTGGGTCAAAACAGATTGTCTGACACAGTGAGAGTAAACAACGCAGTCATTTTAATATCTGGCGCCATCAAAATTGATGGTCATTTTTGAGACGACGTGAGTGGTTTTGTAGATAAATCACTTTGTTTTTGTGGAGAGGGAAAGGGGGGAGAGAGGGAGGGAGATAGGGAGACAGGGAGGCAGAGAGGGAGGGAGAGAGGGAGGGAGATAGGGAGACAGAGAGAGACACACAAAGAGAGAGAGACAGACAGACAGACAGAGGCTGAGAGAGAGAGACAGAGAGAGAGACCTACAGACAGACAGATAGACAGACAGACAAACAGACAGACAGACAGACAGACAGACAGAAAGACAGAAGAAACAAAGACTGAGAGAGACACAGATAGACAGAGACTGAGTGAGAGCGAGAGAGAGAGAGAGATAGAGACAGAGAGAGACAAATTCCTAGAGATAGTCGATGAAGTTCTCCAAGTGCTAATGGACTCCACAACTGCCTTGAATGGTTACCGCTGGTTCTACTGGTGATGTATGATCTTCATCATTGCACAATCCGTCACCCTGCGTTATACAGAGCTGTGCTGCTAATGACGTCTCTCGCTTCCTTCCCATTTAGGGTCTTGTTACCACCCATTACCATAGCTATTTAGACACAGCGGTCTTTAAACGGAACAGATTCCTCTATGCTGAGTGTGCTAATTTCGTTCCTGAAGCACTTTCTTTGTTGGGGTCACTCTTGTGCTAAAACGGGGATACTCGATGGTGCTAATAATGATAAGTGTGGTCGGATATAAACTTTTGTCCAAGAATCTAGTCTAGAACGGCAATAGGGTAATTTGGTTCCGGGCATGAAAATTGATAAAATATTTTGAGCCGTATTTATGAAGGGTCGTAAACTAGGCTTAAAAAACTGGTTAGTACTAGTTAGTACTAGTTTTTTCACATAGTCTATACTAAACCGGTATTCATTGCAAATTTTAATCGTAGACTAGCTGTGGCTAAAAAAAGGGGGAGGGAACGTCTGAAAATGTAGCCGCCATTTTGAAATTTAATAGAACTTGCTTTAAAATTATAAAATTGAAGTATCAATACCCAAATGATTATTTTCTTTATTCCTATGAACTACTGGGTGAAATCTTTCATCTGACATACTTTTTAATGTAGATCTAAATGATGAAAAATTCTTAAAATGCCTCATTGCATCAATTAGTATGCCGAAATGGTAAAATTAAACTAAAAAACAACCAACATCTTACTAAAACAACACAGAATTATTATTATAATTGATTTTTATAGGTTTTAGATAGCTATATAGACTTGCAGCTTTTAGTCCTAGATCTACCTTGGAGCAGTTTTAAACTAGCGTCAAAATTTAGTAGGCCTAGGCCTTCACATGAATACGGCCCCTTGTTGTAACATTATGTATCTCCCTCATTCAGATTCATGCTGAAGAATAATTAAAGACTAGTGTAACTAATGGTCGGAACTGAAATTGTACTGATTATTAGAAAAAATGATTTGATTATTGTATCATACATTTGAAATTTTCAAAAAAGAGCAGTTACTAGCCTAGATAAACTAATATTATAGTTAGGCCAAAGCTCCACATTTCGGCCTATCACTCCAATATGGTAGCCTGTCATGGCTAGTCTGAACTGGATCATATCCTCCATCAAGTTTTGTTATAGGGCAGTACAAGATTATATGGTCGGTCGTCTCACGAGTTGAGTTGAGTTAACGTCCAACATCAGCACTATATAGGCTATATTGTGGATGGGCCCCAATACTGACGTCTGACAATCACACTGGAACTGAAGATGGATGGGAGTCAAATCAGGTACAATCTAACTCGGATGCCAGACAAGGTCTCACCTGTTCGGACCCACCCTCTACAAAATCTAGCCTAGAGCCCTAGATCAAGCTCCAAGTCGAGAAAAATGATGCATGGAGTTATAAATATAAATATATAGGTGACATTGGCTGAACTTGCGTTGAGTTCAGTTGACGTCTGCCTCAGTCGGTCATATTAAACTGACACCTACCCTATCAGTAGGGGAGCGTTAGTTCTGGGGCCCGTTCAAAACATAGCCTATAACTGTCATTGGCAGACTGAACTGGATCTTATCCTCCCTCAAGTTTTGTTTCAGGGCAGGGAAGNGATTATATGGTCGGTCGTCTCACGAGTTGAGTTGAGTTAACGTCCAACATCAGCCTTATATAGGCTATATTGTGGACGGGCCTCAATACTGACGTCTGACAATCACACTGGAACTGAAGATGGATAGGAGTCAAACCAGGTACAATCTAACTCGGATGCCAGACAAGGTCTCACCTCTACTGGACCCACCTCCCAAAAAACATAGCCTAGAGCCCTAGATCAAGCTGGAAGGCAACATAACATGATGCATGGAAATATAATAGGTGGCGTTAACTAAACTTGCGTTGAGTTTAGTTGAGTTGGTTTAACGTCCAACATCAGCACTATATAGGCTATATTGTGGACGGGCCCCAAGACTGACGTCTGACAATTTTATGTGCTGCCACACACGAGACAGGGCGGGGATACCATGACTCCTGTCTCAGCCGGTCATATTAAACTGACACCGACCCAACCAGTAGGGGAGCGTTAGTTTTGGGGCCCGTCCACAATATAGCCTATATAGTTCTGATGTTGGACGTTAAACAAACTCGACTTCCACTTCCTTCGTTAGTTGTCTCCCCTTAGAGCATTCCATAATTGTGATTATTTCATCGCCTAGCCAGTTAAATCGCACAGCTTGTAATACAAGACTTGCTTCCAGTCTGTAGAGTTTGAGTTAGAATTCCAAGATAAACCTAGGCTTTATTTCGCCAATCAATTAATTTCCGATGGAGCACTTGTGTAGGATTTTCCCAATCTTGTACGGATTTAAAGTGTTAAATGTAATCATTGACAAAGAATAATTATGATAAGGACTTATTTGCTTTAAAATTACACGCTGACGTTTTTATTATTATTATTTTTAATCACTTCGCCCGAGAAACAATAATTTCATTTCCAATGGATTACTTGTGTAGGATTTCCCCGATTTTGTAGGGATTTGAAGTATTACATGAAATAATTGACAAAGAATATTACAATGATTTTTTTAATTACAATCTGACGTTTTTGTTATTTTTATTTTTGAGGACTTCGCACGTGAAAAAATGATTATGTTGTTGGGTCTTTTTTTTTTCTTTACAGATAAAATCAACAATTGTTTGAAGTCGTTTTTGTCCTTTTGAGTGAAACAGTTCGTTGTGATGCGAAATGGGACTGAGAATAAGGCTTGTTCATATATTTGTTGTTTTAATTGGTTTTTGCGAAGTTACTTTTTCGATAATTCTACCTTTGTTATTTCAACTGTTTGCTTGTTCTAAATTATTTCATATTAATATTGTTATTTGTCTTGAACCAGACCGTAGAGTGATTCTGAGCGTTGGATATCATGAATAACAAAACTATTTTACCTTTCTAAAAACATTTTGGCTCCTTATTGTTTCTTACCAAATTTTCAGAATTTTTTTGTAAAGAATTTCATCGAAAAATAAGAAAATCAGTTATCCTTTGGTCTTTATCCATCCCATAATCCCCACGAAACTCGAAGCTTCACATACAGTTGTTTCTATAATGATTTTCATCTAGATTCGTTTTCTCATGGTGGTTTAAATAAGGATAGCCAAAGATAAATTAATACTCTTAACTTGTAAAAGTATGCGTTACAAACTGAAATCAAATTAAAGAACTTGAACGCATTAGAAGAAGAAAAAAAAATTATGACATGCATCGGGAATTTTTTCTTAGGTTAATTAGATCATTAGGAAAAGCGACAATAAATAATGATTTATTATTATCGACATATCAGAAAAAAAATTCATGCAATCTAAAGATACTACAAGACTGCACCCATCGAATTTTACACTATTGGTTGAAAAAGCTTTTCAGTTTGACTCGCTAAACCATGGATAACATGAAAACTAGCTAATTTGTGAAGCAAGATAAGTCTACATAATAAGAGAGAGGGAAAGGAAAATGGACAGAGGTAAGATAATGAGAAAACCCACAAAACGAAAGAAAATTGTTTAGAAAAATTAGAACTATCTCAACGAGCCACCAAAGTTGCAGGAGAAAATCTGTTAAAGAATGTGTACAAATACGGTTTTTAGCCTTAGAGTTGGCAGATTGCAACCTCTGGGGAAATTATTGAATAGACACTACTGGCTAGTCTAGGGAATAGAATAGAGGGAGAGAGAGATAGAGAGAGAGAGAGAGAGAGAGAGAGAGAGAGAGAAAGAGAGAGGGAGAGAGAGAGAGAGAGAGAGAGAGAGAGAGAGAGAGAGAGAGAGAGACAGAGAGGGAGACAGAGAAAGAGAGACGTAGAAGAAGACAGAGAGAGATTGAGAGAGAGAGAGAGAGAGAGAGAGAGGAGAAAGAAACTAAGATAAAGGCATCTCAGTGGAAGGGTCTTTAGTCGTAGAGAAGGACATAGGGAGAGAGCGACAGATAGGGAGAGAGAGGCAGAAAGAGAGAGAGAGAGAGAGAGAGAGAGAGAGATTCAGAGAGAGAGAGAAAGAAACTAAGACAAAGGCATCTCAGCAGAAGGGTCTTTAGTCGTAGAGAAGGACATAGGGAGAGAGCGACAGATAGGGAGACAGACAGACAGACAGACAGACAGACAGACAGACAGACAGACAGACAGACAGACAGACAGACAAATAGGGAGAGAGATAGAGATCGACAGAAAAGGAGAAACGGACTAACAGACAGAGAGGGATAAAGATAGAGACAGACAGACAGACAGACAGAGGAAGAGGGAGAGAGACCAGAGGGAGACAGACAAAGAGAGGTAGAGAGAGACAGACAGACAGAGGAAGAGGGAGAGAGACTAAGCGGGAGACAGACAAAGAGAGGTAGAGACAGACAGACAGATGAAGAGGGAGAGAGACCAAGAGGGAGACAGACAAAGAGAGGTAGACAGAGACCATAGTCTGGCAGTCTGGTCGAGATCAGGTCTGACTGTAATCAAAAGGAAGTGAGCGGGATTGGTGCTCGCCGTCCGGATATTGGCTGCCCTCCATGAATATGTCCAGGACCGGCGATCGGATTTCCCCAATCCCAGTCTGCATTAACAGAGGCCTTGCGCTTACCCGCCTCTTAGTTAAAATGAAGACGAAAGGTGTGGGAATTCGCACCCCGGCCCAATCATAGCTCTTATCTAGACTTACATAACCAATGAGAGATCGGGAAAATCCCAAACCCAAAGGTTGTGATTATGTCATAAGTTTTCATTGTGTGATCGCAAGGTCTCTAAAGTTTTTAGAACGACCATTCGGATGTCCCCAATCCGGGTTGAATTGGGCGAACTTTGATGAAAGCGGCCATCACAATGCATTTTGCACTGGAGTGTGTTATTATGTGGTGTTGTCAAACTTAAGCAGGAAGCGTATTGTTTCGCACTTTCCTTACATTATTTGGGTGGTTGGGGAGGGAGAGAGAGAGAGAGAGAGAGAGAGGTAGAGAGAGAGAGGTAGAGAGAGAGAGATCGCATATT
>RQTK01000252.1:258537-273537 GCA_003991915.1 Elysia chlorotica
CATGAGGGGCGTTTTTCGTTTGTTTTCTTTTTTGAATATCGCTTTGAGTTTTCTAGGAGAGAGAGGGTCTTTTACGAGCGATTGGGAAAACACGGAAATGGATATGATCGAGTTGTTGTTTGAGAAGCCAGTGAAGGTACCCCCGGCCCTCTAGCCTATGATTCTCCAACGCCTCTGAAGATGATTTCCCAGAAAATCTGGACATCCATCTCCAACACTGAAAGCACGGAGCGAAGTCATAATGGAAGCAACAACTGGCAAACAGACGCGCTCACTTATTTAACATTTGCCCTCTGCCAACAAAACGTTGCGAAATTGTCGTGCCCATATTTCTCATGAATCGAAGAAAAATCCAGACGCTTGTCCGAGAACGCCGAGGAAATAAACTAGAAAACGTTTTATTCTTGTTCGGAGAAATCCAAAGAAATAATTTTTTTTCCTCTTGTGTTGTTTTTGGCGCTTTTTTTTATCGATAGTGCACTTTAATGGTAGCACAGACGGGAGTTCTTTTATCTGCGAACAGAGAGAGAGAGAGAGAGAGAGAGAGAGAGAGAGAGAGAGAGAGAAAGTGAGAACCATCCTTGAGACAAGATTAAGGCGAATACACACTCTACAGAAAAGTAACTGTTCAAGCTATTTCTTTTTAAACCGAGATAGGCGAGATGGTTGTTGGTTGGTAGGTTGGTTTTTTTAACGTCCAAAATAATAGCAACCATGTTATGTATTTCGGCCATGCTCGAAATCAAAGTCCAACAATTTCAATGGCTGCTACACAGAGTTAGTGGGGGAAACCATCAGTGCCTTCTCAAACATTACATTAACTGACACCGACCCAAACTATTATAGGAACGAAATCCTACAAACAAATTTGAGTCGGCTGAATAGAAACAAGGCATTCTTAGTGCAAATCCGTCCTAACTATGCAAAACATTTAATGAATATAGATCACTCTTACACTTGCTATGCAAGTAATGTCTTCACTTTGATAAGCCTTCTACTTTCGGTATTTCTGTGTTGGTATATATATATACATGCACACACACACGGATTTCCAAAGGCATTATGGGGGGCGAGGTGGCCCAGGGGTAGAACATCGGCTTCCGACGCAAAAGGTCCCGAGTTCGAATCCTGGCGGTTGCGTTCCCTACTGATTGGGTTGGTGTCAGTATAATGTAACCGGCTGAGACAGGAGTCATGGTATCTCCGCCCTGTCTCGTGTGTGGCAGCACATAAAATTGTCCGTCTTGGGCCCCGTCCACAATTTAGCCTATATAGTGCTGTTGTTGGACGTTAAACCAACCCAACCAACCAAAGGCATTATTCAGTGCACGATCACGGTAGTTCTCGGAGGAAGCGCGAGAAAATCCTGCCGGAAACTGCTCATTTATTCTCGCTCTGTCTACAGACATGGGCCAAGCTCTCAGCTTAAACAGGTCCATCTCCCTCGCTGTGAAAGTAAACATTGCGTCAGTTTTGCTCTTTTCTATTATTTGCCTTAAAATGGATTTTCCCCTTTTGTTCTTGAATGACTTTTCCCTTAGTTTGCGTTCATATTGAGAGAAAAGATCAAAGTGGAAAATCTTAAGAGATTTCTGTATGATTGCTTTCATCTAATGTAGGGGTTAAGAATTTTTGGTGCCCTTGGATTGAATGTAGTCAATAGTGAGTTGTAAAATTTATTATATGAACTCAAGGATTTCTCAAGATTATGGGATGGCAATACAGATAACAATAATAAAAAGGCTGATTTTTCAGTGAGTAGGCCTACATCTCTATTTAAATCTCTGTACAAATGTAAATGCTAGTTCTTACTTTCGGTTTTTCATTTAAATGAGAAAACAATAATAATTGTAATAACTACCACTACTACTACTACTACTACTACTACTACTACTACTACTACTACTACTACTACTACTACTACTACTACTACTACTACTACTACTACTACTACTACTACTACTACTACTACTACTACTACTACTACTACTACTACTACTACTACTACTACTACTACTACTACTACTACTACTACTACTACTACTACTACTACTACTACTACTACTACTACTACTACTACTACTAACAGACGAAATGCAATATCCATAACAGTAATAGTTTTGCAAGACTTGTATGGCTATACGATGTTAGTATTTTGATTCATTTTGTCACGAGAGTAATTTTACTAATGTGAAATGTCTGCTTGTCTTCAAAAGGCGTTAAACAGCTCTCGTTTTTTTAATAGTCTTTGACATTTTTAAAAGATATTACATTATTGGAATGAGAAAAAAAGAATATTTTTATTAAATATTCTTAAAATGGCAATAGTATTATAGATGGTGGAAGTTTTGCAAACCTTTATCTGGAGATCACATTTTTAAAACAGCTTAGTTTTAAGAGATACGAAAGAATAAAATGTTCTTAAAAATGTAGTATACCTCAGGAGTCTATAGAATTTTTGTCTAGACTGCCTTTATCGGCTTAAACACGGGAAAGCACTCTTGCACCTTTCTCTCCAAACCTTTTAGAGCTTTCACAGTGTTTGCGTTTGCTTTGCATAGCAGCAGCCAAGGAACTCTTCTGTCTGTTGACTCCACTCTCCATCTTCCTCCTTCAGCTCGGGCCGAGAGTCGAGCGTAGTTTACGCTAAGCCCGCTAGCCCGCTAGCCCGCTAGCCCGCTAGAACCTACCGCTCCAAACGGACACTCGACAAAGAGAGGCTACCTTGGGAAATTCCCACAGACTGCCGGAGTTTGTGCAAAGACTGGCTAAGTGAATGGGCAGACTGATGCTGACTGAATGAGTGTGGAGTGAGGCTTCTTCAGACAATACAAATTAGCATATCTGTGGATAGATCAACATGCTAATGAAATCGTCATGACTACATGGTTCAAACTAAAAACTTGGCCTTGACTTATGAATCATTATTATTACAACCATGCTGTTATGGCTGCTATGCTAAAAACAAAGGATATTTTAGATAAGTACAATCATGTACCTTGAAATTCCATGCCCAACATGTTTAGTCCTTGAATTGACAATCACATGAAATATTCCATTGATACGGAGTACGTTGCTCCAAAGTTCCACTTGGTACTTCCTTGCAGATCTTCATCGATTGTCCTCATGCCATCTAAGTTGTTAACCTTTGCATTGTGCAGACTCAAGGTCGCACGTATGTATAAGCATAGAGTTATTTTCTGAAGGAAGACTTTACATAACAGAATAATCTACATCATGGTTCATATTATTCCAGCATCGATGCCTTATGTGGAGTTAATAACTGCCATCCAACAAAATTACGTTGCGCACTGATTCTGGCCAGGGCCTGGGATTTTACCTATTACAGAAGTTTTGGTTGTGGAACATGCCTGGGGAGTGCTTGCTTCGCTTCCTGTAGTTAATAAGTATGTGTACGCTGTACATTCTGGGTTGTATCGAAGTCTCCAAAACCGGATTACGAATAACACTGGTAATTTTGATGATAATAATGATAATAATTGGTCCCTACTTTTAGCCGGGTAAGGTGGATGCAAAAGTAGGGAGCACTCTCTCCAACAAATAATTGTTACACGAAGACCCGAAGAGCTGAGGGGAGGGAAAACAACGGCGTGGCAAACGTAGTCCAAGGGCTAAGTATTAGTGTTTTGTTTTGCTTTGTTTTTCAATACTAAATGCTGTTGTTGTGCTTGTTGTTGTTGGTTTAACGTCCAAGATCAGCCCTGCATAGGCTATTTTGGACGGGCCCAAGACTGACGTCTGACAATTTTATGTGCTGCCACACACAAGACAGGGCGGGTATACCATGACTTCTGTCTCTGCCGAGCACATTAAACTGACACCGACCCAACCAGTAGGGAGCGCAGTCGCCAGGACTCGAATCCGGACCTTGTGCGTCGGAAGCCGATGTTCTACCCTAGGGCCACCGCGCCCCGTTCAATAGTAAAACTGCTCTTATTGCAAAGCCTTAAGTTAATAGCACTTTGTTTTTACTGCTCGAATCTTCAACCGCTATGCAATGAGTTAAGTGCGCTTACTACTGAGCGGAGATGAAATGGGTGACGATGAAAACAAAATTAAACTCTGCTAGATCACAGTTTCTGGAAACGCCAAGACCTGTTCGTTTCCCTGATGGCTGTGACGATTAGCAAAAGTTAATTACAGTTTTAAAAAGTATTGCCAAAATAAAATCCTATTCCACAAAGAAAAAGATTAACATTTTAAATACATTACATAAAATGTAAAAAATTTTACCGTACAAGAAAATTCCAGCTGCGGATGTTTTTTCCAAACAAAGCTGTTCATAACATTGTGATCCCACATCATTGTAAGCTCCAAATTTAGCACTGCTCGGGAAGAAAATGAAAAAATGACGATATCCTTAATCTATCAGCTACCAATAGCGTGGGCCTTGAAGTTTCTACGACTAACCGAGCATGCATTTGCTCTAAACTTACAACAAAAGGCGCGCTACAAATAATATTATTAAGGGAGATGTTAACCCAAGTCGTCGTGAATGTTTGCATATTATATTTTTTTTCCAAAGAAATCTATTATATAGCAATGTAATAATTAGACTTCTGAAGTTTTTTTCCAAAGAGTTTACGAAAATGCGTAGAGGTACAGGTTTATTTGGAAAGGTTTCCGCCTCTGAATTACTACAAAAGATCTTCTGAAAGAATTACACGCTCTTGTACATCACTAACCTATCCGTTTTACTAATATTGATGTTTAGGGAAACTCTAGTACTAAATTAATCACAAATTAATAAAATATAACGGCAAAACCCAAACATGGAATTAGAGTTATTGTCTATGCTAACTTGTAAATTAGTATGTCGTAACCGTGACTATCTAATTATTCAAGTCAGATAATTCTGTTTGTCGCGACAAGATTGTATGCATGGGTTACAATTGTATCCCATGTGCTTTGACTAGCATTGTTACATTAGCTCTGTGGGGTAATCAACTTATGGTATATATGGCATTATGGCATGTACGTGTATATGTCAGTTTAGATGGGTAATGAATGTGGTAATATTGTTTATATCTATGTCTGTATAAGTGGGGTAATGAATAATTACAGTAATTATATTTATACTCTACGAGTCACAGAAGTATAGCGAATGTGTATTAATATAAAATATGTTGTAAAACTATATTAATAAAATAAAAATAAAACAATGATCATTCACTGAACTCCTTACTCGCAAAAAATTATTAGTATAATGAACTTATGCTGAACATCTTTACTTAAAAAAAGAATAAAGTTTGTAAGGAGGATTATAATTATAGGAATGGCCGCTACAGTCGACTTGAAACTTTCTATGTGCGTTTGTTATGCTCTCATCCCGTTACGAAAGTACAAACTTTAACCTAAATATCCACACAAATTGGGTTTTTTCATTACCTCCAAAAGAAATTACAATACGTTTGACGTTTTTGTCATTATTATGTTTATTCCACAGAAATCTAAATATAGGCAATATATTAGACTTCTGAAGTTTATTCCAAAGAGTTTACGAAAATGCATAGAGGTTGTTGAGATGGTTTAACGTCCAACGTCAGCACTATATAGGCTATATTGTGGACTGACGTCTAACAATTTTATGTGCTGCCACACACGAGACGGATCGGGGATGCCATGACTCCTGTCTCAGCCGGTCACATTATACTGACTCCGTCCCAACCAGTAGGGAGCGCAATCGCCAGGGTTCGACCCGAACCTTTTGCGTCGGAAGCCGATGTTCTACCCCAGGACCCCCACGCTCCCCAATGCGTAGAGTTACGGTTCCTTTGGAAAGGGTTTCCACCTCTGTATTACTATAAAGGATCCTTTGAAAGAATTCCACACTCTTGCACATCACTAACCTATCCGTTTTACTAATATTGATGTTTAGGGAAGCTGTGGTTCTAAGTTAGTTAATTAATAAAAGGTAACGGGAAAATCCAAACATGGAACTAAAGTAATAATATTGTCCATGCGAACTTGTAAATTAGTATGTCGTAATCGTGACTGTCTAATTATTCATGTCAGATAATTTTGTTTGTAGCGACAAGAGTGTATGCATGGGTTGCAATCATTTCCCATGTGCTTTGACTAGCATTATTACTTTAGCTCTGTGGGGTAATCAATATATGGTAGTTATGTTTATATGTCAGTTAAGTGGATAATGGATATGGTCATAATGTTGATACCTATGTCAGTTTAAGTGGGTTATGGATGTGGTAATATTGTTGATACCTATGTCAGTTTAAGTGGGTTATGGATGTGGTAATATTGTTGATACCTATGTCAGTTTAAGTGGGTTATGGATGTGGTAATATTGTTGATACCTATGTCAGTTTAAGTGGGTTATGGATGTGGTAATATTGTTTATACTTTTGTCTGTCTAAGTGGATTATATATGTTTATTTGTCAGTTAAAGTGGGTAATGAATATGGTAATATTTTTTATATATGTTTCAGTCTTTGTTGGGTGAACATTGTAATTATCTTATACTCTGTGAGTTACAGACATAGCGGGAAAATGTTTATTGATATGTTGTATAACGATATTACCAATGGAAAAAAAAAAACAATGATCATTCACTGAATTTATCACTCCCAAATTAATACTGGTATAATGAATTTATGCTGAACATTTTTACTTTAAAAAAAAAGAATAGATTTTGTAAGGATTATAATTATAGGAACGACCGCTACAGTCGACTTGAAACTTTCTATGTGCGTTTGTTATGCTTTCACGTTACGAAAGTAAAAACTTTAACCTAAATATCCACACAAATTGGGTTTTTTCATTACCTCCAAAAGAAATTACAATACGTTTGACGTTTTTGTCTCCTCAGAAGAAAGCATAAGTATTGGCTAGGTAATAATTATGAGCAAAAGCGATCGATCGAAATTAGCTGCAAGTTACGACTTACGCACGACACTCTTTGATGTATTGATGAACGAAACGGTCCCACTTTTCGTTTTTTTTTCTTTACAATCATAATTTCATCTACTTTAGAAGGATAATAATCTTTTGTTGCCGTAAATTTAAAGGTAAGACCAGCCTTTGTGAACCATCCTATTTTCCGCAATTTTCCCTTGTTTAGGCTCATTTTGTTTCTTATTTTCAAGTTTTAAGCCACGTAAATGGGCCCAAGCTCTTTGATTTTCTTCAGTGCGGCATGGTATGTCTAGTGCTCTAAAAAATTTAAATCTAAAGTAGAAAAAAATGGCGGTTTAAGGGGGAGGGGGAAAGAGGGAGATCGTAGGAATTACGTCTATGCGTTAAGTGGAAACGTATGCTCTTTGACGTTTTTTTTCCTGGAATTCGAAAGACCGTAATGTCTGAAAGGGGACTGAACTTCCGCTTGCAGAACAATGTGAATGTACCCAAAATTATCCCCTCTTGTCTTGGACGCAAGATGAAAAAAAAACAACCACGGAATGCGATTTTGCAGTTTTGCACTTTGATAATACGTATGTACATTTATATTTTGGTTTTTGTTTTTGTTTTTTGGTTGCTATTTTCTGTGTTATTTTTGTCTGTAGAGAGAAGGCGGGAGGGCTTAGGGTGTATGGAAAACCCATCGGGCCTGGCTACTGTAACGGGGGCATTTATATGTAGATTTTTCCGAAAGGCCCACGCAAACGGAGACAGTGTGTCTTTATTTCCCAACTCGCCGGAAGTTCCGGAGAAATGTCGCTGCTGGAGAGAGAGAGAGAGAGAGAGAGAGAGAGAGAGAGAGAGATGGAGGGCCAGGGGGAGATAGATGGAGGGGCAGAGAGAGATAGAGATGGAGATCGAGAGATAGTTTGAGATGGAAAGAGATGGAGAGGCAGGGAGAGAGAGAGATACAGAGGCAGGGAGAGAGAGATGGAAAGGCAAAGAGGGAGTGATGGAAAGGCAGAGAGGGAGAGATGGAGAGAGATAAAGAAGGAGGGAGAGAGATGGAGAGGCAGGGAGAGAGAACTGGAGAGAGATGGAGAGAGAGATTGAGATGGAAAGAGATGGAGAGGCAGGGACAGAGATGGAAAGGCAGGGATCCGGAGAGAGATATGGAGATGGAGAGAGATAAAGAGGGAGATAGAGAGGTTGAGAGGAAAGGAGAGAGAGAGATGGAGAGGCAGGGAAAGAGATAGAAAGAGAGATGGAGAGGCAGGGACAGATATAGAGTTGAAGATGGAGAGACAGAGAGAGAGAGAGAGAGGGATGCAGAGGAAGCCGGGAAACTGTGTCGCTGTTTAATTAGACCCGCTGATGGAAACTCCCGCTTCTCCAGGGTCCCGTGTATCGATCAGACCCAGTGTCACCCAGACCAGGGATGCACGCAGCGTGAGGAGCAGACCGGACTGGCACAACTGCTGCACTCAGCGCCAGGTCTTGTTAGCGACTTAAGCAGGTTGCAGTTTGCAGGCTGCAGTTCGGTTCAGCGCTTTTGTTGCTTGACTTTCTTTCCCGTTATTAATTAAATTTTGTTTAAGTGAATTAAGTCAATTTTATGTCGCGTTCCTTTAGATAATAAAAATTATTAATTTTGTTTTAAACTAACATAGGGTAAAGCTAACGAGGTTATGGTTGGTTTAAGACATGTCTTAAGATAAAGAATAAGACTTACGAGGAGTTGTACTTTCGGCACATAATTGATTGCTATTAAAAATAATACTTTATGCCCTATATGTTCGTAATTGCTCACTACTACCTCTTTTCGAATCTTTTTTGCTATTCCTCATACTTTTATTCGTTTTTATGACGTATATGATCTTCAACCTACTCTTTTATCTTTTATCATTCATTCTTCCTTTCTACTCTATTCTTCTGCGGTCCACTTTTCCCTTTTTTTAGTTTCATATGGGTAGTTTCAATGAACGAGCTGCTTAAAACTTTGTTATTATTATTGTTTTAAAATCAGAAAATCACATCAAGTAGCTCTAATTGGAATCAATGAATAAATGTAAAGTTCAAAACGAAACAAAATATATTTTCTCATTGAATATTATCGCACTGTCGTGCAAAAACAAGCTTGTTTTCTTTTTCTTTCTTTCTTTTTGTAAGAGGGGAGAGAGGGAAGGGGTAAGGCAGTTCGTTTAAACTGAGATACCTTCTATTACCTTTTACGTCTTCAAACATTAATTAGAAAGACAAGGTCTTTTTGAAAATCCAAGTACAGGATTGTCAGTCTGAACTCTAGACCACGGGCCGAACCCAGTAGCTATTGCTTGAAAGTATAATGTTCTATCTACTGAGCTACCTAGATTTGAGACAGAAGGTCAAGCATTATTTGTAAAGCAATTTTTACAAACGGGTTGTCGGTTTTGTTGTTGTTGTTTTTTTGTTTATTCTTTTGGGAGGGTGGTTGGTTGTTTGATTTTATTTTCGTTTTTTTTTCTTTGGTTGTTGTTTTTGGTTGGTTTTTTTTTAATTATTTTTTTATCAACGGTAAAAGAATCCATCAAAAAAATCTCTTCATATTCAAAGAGCCGACAGCAAACAATGAAAAGGTCCCGTAGAATCTTGCGAAATTCTGGAAATGTTTTTGGTGTTTTTGAATACCAGATGTTTTATTTGACGGGAAATGTTTTAACAGGGTTTTTTTTTATAATTCTTTATTTCTTGTTTAGTTTGAGTCTGTACCGGAATTTTTCTAGGGCCGAAAGTACAAAGTCGCAGTACGCTTACGTCTCAACATAATATGTGAATAAGAAGGTGTGAGACGAGTTGTGAGCTACCGGTATATTGTACTTGCGGTCCAAATCACTTATGAACTCTTTTGTTTTGTTGTTTTATTTGGTGGGTGTTGTTGTTTTTTGTTGTTTTGTTGTTGTTGTTAATTTTCAAAATATTGCAGTCCAGTTGTTTTATTTTGTTTATTTGTTGTTGCTATTGATTTTTTATCCGGAAAGATGGTGAACTGTTTTTTCGTTTCGTTTTTCCCCACTCTTTTCAAAGCCTCATTCTTGCTCTTTGGCGATAGAACCGTTCCATGAATGCAAATAACTTGTGAGCGGACAATAAAGAATGGACCCCTGACATTTGTTTTCATTTCGCTTCTTTTTTTTACAAAAGACAGAAAAGACAGAACCCCTTTCATTTGGTTGGCTAACATTTAACTTGTGTACTTTATACAATAGTGATGTTTACTTTTTTTTTTCCTTCAGAAGGGCAGGGGTTGGGTAAAAGTTGTGTCTGACAACTTTTAAAAAGTAGAAATGATCGTCTATTTTTTTCTAGAAAATATTTAATGAAATAAGGGGAGTCGAACTGACTCAAGTGGTAGAGCGTTGGTCTTCAGTACTGAAGGTTCGCGGTTCGAATGCCACGATCGGCCAAAAATGTATTTGTCCAAATTTGTCCCCTGTAGCTGGTTGGTCGATATCAGTATCATGTGACCGACTGAGACAGGAGTCATGGTATCCCCGCCCTGTCTTATATGTGTCAGCGCATAAATTTTTCAGACATCAGTGTTGGGACCTGTCCACAATAAAAACCCATATAGTGCTGACTTTGGAGGTTAGACCAACTCAATTCAACTAAACTCAATGAAATCAATGTTGGTATAGTAACCCCATGGTCATGATTAAAATCGAGGTCAAGGCACGGAAACTTTGACGTCACTTCTTAGACCTCGCATTGGTTCCTCGCGATAACATAGAACACGGTAAACGTTGAGCGTAGCTTACACCAACCTCTTTTATGGATTTGAACCATGGACTTTACTACCGATTGGCGACGTGCTTCATATAATCTATTTTCTTATGGTTTTCCTCACATTATTATTGCGTTCAGATTTACGAGTAAATTGTGTGGAGCGAAAATTGTTTCATCGTGTCTCTTTACGACAAAAACATAATGATCACTGTCTAGATAAAGGTGCGGTTGGGGTGACAATGTAATTTTTAAATAATTCCACCGGTTGAACCAGGATTGCCGGTATCCGCGAACTGCCTGTGGTGTATGACAGCACGTACATTTGCCAGACGTTGGATTTGGGTCTCATCCACAATACAGCCTCTATGCTGACTTTAGATATGAAGCATACAGCTCATATCAAAATCTTATCAATATCTTTCGACGCCTTTTTAATATCTTAATGCTATTAATTCATTTTTGCTGTTGATAAGTAAAGAAAAAAAAAACATACATTGATAATATGGCAAAATGTCAACATGGCTCAAATATCGTTATTTCCATAGAAACATACCATGTAGCGCTATTTCAGAAAACAATTGGTTTCGATGGCAATGCTCTAATAACAGAACATGCGCTAACAAACTATTTATCTGATACGTTTAATGTATCAAGCTATGAGAAGCTTTGCGAAAAATAGAGCTCAAAGCAAAATGAAGACGATAATGTGAAGTAATCTGCACCAACGTTCAATCAAAACTCTATCCTAGACCTGCGGAGCCAATGAGCTTTCAGAAACACCCATGCCTAGCGTCGTTATTATGTCATTCCTTTTTTGACGCGTGAATCGCAAAGCGTGAATTGTGATCCCCTTGCTGAAACAGTCGAACAGAAATTGAATCATTATGTTGATTTAGAAGTATCAAGTTGCAAGATATACACGGCTCGGCGATAGATCTAGCTGCAAGCAAGTGCTGGAGAGTTTTGTCTAATTTGCCTTTGTGATCACAGAAAATCCAATTCTGTGAAACCTCGAGGCAAACTAGGAAGATGTGTGTTTACCACGTCATTGTTATCACAAAAAATAAAAATAAAATATGTTAGGTTTATGGCGAGCATCAAACAGTTATGTTCACCATGTCATTGTTCATAGAAAATACTTATGGTAGGTCTAATGTGAGCATAGAAGGGTCATATTAACCACGTCGCTGTGATTGCAGAAAAGTTGTTAGGGTTCAAGGCAAATACTGAAGAAATTTTGTTTGCTGTGCCATTAATGATAATGATTACAGAAAATCTGAAAAGCCTAGATCTAAACAATGCAAACATAGAAGAGTCGTCTTTGCCAATTCATCGTAGTTTTTGTTTCCACGTAATTGTGACTATGTAGAAAATGATCGTGCTAGGTCTATATAAAAAAGCCTGGAGTTTGTTGATAACATCATTGTGATTGCAGAAAATTCTGTAAGACTTAGAGCTGACTTTACATCTCAGAGAGGCTTAACAGAAAAGTTGAACTTTTTATTTAAAGATTAACTAAAATTTGAAACAACAACCTTTTGTCAAAATATTAAAAAGCATATATACGGTGTTGAAAATAAAAACTATGATTAAATTGTGTTTATACAAAAAACACCGAGATTCCTTTTTTTTCTTCTCTTTTTTTCCACACAGTATTTGCAGAACTTTTCAATAGATTTCGAAAAGATATTTATACCTGCAAAATACCTGTCTCCATAATAATACTACCCACGAAGCAGAACACATAATTCATTATAATGTATCTCTATTCTAGTAGGTACAGCTACATGTATGTTCTAAACTTAGACTCGGACTACGTGTAAGCTTAAAAACGCCTTAAATATCATCAGAAGAGGTTCACAAGAAGTGGGTTTCCAATAAAAAGTAAAAATACAAGAAAATAAATCATAGATTGCAGATTGCCAATAGCACAAATTCGCTGTGCCCCCCCCCCCCCAAACTCCCCACCCCCCTGATCATCAACAATGCATTTCTCATGTCAAGCTAACACTTAGCAAATTAATATTGTTGCGCCTCCTCCTCATTCTTCAAATGGGGAAACCAGAATGATTTAATTAGATCTAGCTGCGTAACAGCTTTTTGTGATCTTTGTAAGATTTCAACGTCCTTAAATTTAAAGAAAAATGTAATCTATAATAATGCGAGGATTCGCGGATTGTATAATAATCATTATCAGATTAGCACACGGGGTCATCGTGTTTCTTGATATTCAGGAAAGGACCTTCTAATGATGAAATTATAAATGGAAGCTAATTACATTAAACAAAGAATACAAGTATTTTACAATAGCGTTATCTCATATCTAACGGAGTTTTCGTCAACTTACAAAGGCTCGCAGAAAAGACAAAATGTGTGTGTGTGTGTGTCTCTCTCTCTCTCTCTCTCTCTCTCTCTCTCTCTCTCTCTCTCTCTCTCTCTCTCTTTCTCTCTCTCTCTTTCACTCTCCCTCTGTTTTCAATTATTTTTTTTTGGAACAAAATATGAGTGAAGGACATTATTCGAGAATTAACATTATTAAATTAGTGTCTAATCAAACCGTTTAAAATAATCTTGGTTCTATAATGGTGTCCTTAAAAAAATAAATTCACAACCGATTTTCCACAATATATTTTGAGACTTTTGTAATGTTAATGTGCACTTGCGAAAAAGTCATTCGGTGTATAACTACAAGATATGAATCGTTATAATAATGGTCTAAATAGTTGAATGGTATTGCATGTCGGTCTTTTTATAACTGCCAGTTATCTCTGACAATCTCTATTACTAATGGCTGTTGTTCAGATTTTGTTTCCATTTATTTCACTTAACGTGTTCAATCTGATCAACGATTTGAATTTTGTACCGATTGAGAAAGAAAAGTTACAAAGACAGAGAGAGAGAGAGAGAGAGAGAGAGAGAGAGAGAGAGAGAGAGAGAGAGAGAGAGAGAGAGACAGACAGACAGACAGACAGACAGACAGACAGACAGACAGACAGACAGACAGACAGACAGACACACACACACACACACACACAAACAGACACACACACACAGACCGACAGACAGACAGGCAGAAAAATATGCAACTAGATATAAAAAAAGACAGACAGACAGACATAAACATAGGCACACACACGCACATGGACAGACAGACAGGCAGACAGACAGACAGACAGAGAGACAGAGGATGTAGTATTAACCCGCACGCTGGGCTCTATGATGATGTTGTTCCTCATGATAATGGTGGCGTTTAGGATGAAAACAACAACAATGATTTAAATTATATTAACTGTATTTTTTTATATGTGAATTCATTCCCATCATTTCCATTATTATGATGGCGGTGTTTATGATAAACAGGGAAATAATGATAAAGATAGTAGTGATCAAAAATTAATGTTAACGTTGAAACAAATGAATGCTATTGATGACAACTGTCAATATTTATCGCTAGGCATGAGTCGAGAATATCTAAGATTATAAAGATACAGAAAAACACGATTTTTTTCATTTTTAGCCACAATGTCATGTTTTTATACCCATCATCATTTGTTTGTTTAAAATTACACGTATTGATTTTGCGTTACCTTGGCAACCGACAAGTTATACAAAACGTATATAATATTCTCTAATAATTATTTTTAATACCGCTTGTCCGTGGCTATTGTACGCCGGGGTGTATTAAGTATTTTATTTCTACATTACCGGCATACAATGTATTAAATCGTGCTGTTTAAAACTTTCTCGCTAAAAGATTATTATTTCTGCTCTGATTGGTCTCCAGTTACCTGGTACTCTTAACTTAATCGATATTTTTGTATACGTCCACACACTGGTTAGATCTAATGCGATTCCAAAAGATAAAATAGAAGAGTTAAGTTTTTCTTTTTTTTTCTTTTTTTTAATTTGTGCTTCAAAGGATCCATAAGCTACATAACTGTGTTGTTGTTGTTGTTGTTGTTGTTGTTGTTGTTGTTGTTGTTGTTGTTAATGTTGTTGTTGATGTTGTTTTGGTGCTGTCCCGGTTCTCATAGATTATACATCTCACAAGTTTTGTAGTTTTATCGCCTTTATTCAAAACGTCTTTCATTTTTTAAATTGTTTGCATAGTTATTCTTTTTCTATTTTCTTTTTAATCAGCGGGACATAGTAGCAGTATTTATATGGCTGAGGATTCGCATTTAGCATGTCAATACAAGATTTTATTGTCATGTCGTCAGTCTCTGTCCTCTCTCTCTCTCTCTATCTCTCTCTCTCTCTCTCTCTCTCTCTCTCTATCTATCTATCTATCTATCTATCTATCTATCTATCTATCTATCTATCTATCTATCTATCTATCTATCTATCTATCTATCTATCTAT
>RQTK01000252.1:278537-292393 GCA_003991915.1 Elysia chlorotica
TTGCGTGGCGGAGTCCCCGACCATGAGGGACGACGAGAAATCGGCGTTGTTGCAGTTTGATTTTCGTCCAATCTCCTCGTGTAAAGACAGCATTAGTCCCACTGCTCAAGAGAATATCTCGTTATCACAAGACGCCAACCGCGTTCACTCGACCCACCCGCTTCTGTACTCAAAAGACGCGTTTGACTCGAGTCTCAGTAACGTCCCAGATGTGATATCAAATGAAACGTGTTCGACATCCGCTCAAGACGCCGGGTTCAGTCCCTCAAAAGACACGGCCTTCACATGCTCAAACAGCTCCGGGAAAACCACGCCAGACGGGTCTGACTCCACAGTAACGGTCGTGATAGACACGTCGGCAGTCTCCCCGCAAGACGAGCTCACCGTATCCTCAAGTAAAGTCAAACAGTTCAAAGACTCCACCTCGGAGGTATAAATCCAGGGGGTCGTGTAACTCTAAATCGCTCACCAAAAAACATTAGGTCATCACCGACCTCTTCCACTGCTCATAATGTTACACCTTCCAACAAACCCGCGTCGCCGACTGGGGTCCAGTATTCTCAGAGTGGGCTACGCCCAGGGCCAAAAACGTTGACTAGAACCGGAAGCTGTTCTTCCCCGTTAGACCCAGTGTTCTTGGATTCCAAGCCCACCCCACCAGCTTCGTCCATCTCTTCGCCTGATGTGCTCCATCTAAAACACGAGAAGGCCGACGCCGCGTTTATTCCGCTTCATAAGAAAACTGCGCTGGGTTTCCCTAACGCCAAGACTTCGTCAGCCAGGGGTTCCAAGTCTACCGTGGGGGTGCTTGTCCGACACGCCTCTTTGGAGAATCCCTGACATTTTTTGTTAAATTACACTAACAATAGTTGCGATAACAGCATTTAAGCAAAGCTCAGTAGCCGTGAACTAGATCTAGTTCAGGGTCGCACGTACAACGCTGTTCTAGATTACAACTCGTCGTAAGCCTTCTTAGTCGCATATCTTAGGACGATAAGTAGGCTACCCACGGCGTTGCTATTACTACCATAGATCTTGAAAACGACATGACCCCTGCAGGATGAAAGGTCAGAGAGGTCAGAGAGGTTAGAGAGGTCAGAGAGGTCAGACTCGGCCAGGGCTCGACACGAAGAATCGGAAGGAGGAGGAGGAGGTAGAAGGTCAGCAGCGTCGGATCAGCCGTCCAGAGAGGGTAGCGAGGAGAAGGGTGGAGAAAGCGAGGACAAAAAAAGAAAGAGGAAGGTAATCACCGAGTGAAGAATGTGTAACATGTAGAAAGGGATTTATTTGTCCTTTCGCAGATGAATTTTTGATATTCGTTTGTTGACTAACATGGTTAAACGCAGTATAGGATCCCTCAGGGGAACCTAGGAGACGTTAAACCCGGAGAGAGGGAGATAATTCTCACCCTTCCTCTTTAGAGAATCCTTTCGCAGCTGAAATTTTAATCTTCGTTTGTTGACTAACATGGTTAAACGCTGTATAGGATCCCTCAGGGGAACCAAGGAGATGTTACACTCAGAGAGAGGCAGATAATTCTCACCTTTCCTCTTTAGAGAATAAAGCCTTATCTTATCTTATCTTATCTTATCTTAGATTTCTTTCCCTCTCTCTATAGAGAAAGTTATTATGGTTAAAATTGATGACAGAAATGGGGGCGCGGTAGCCCTGGGGTAGAACATCAGATTTTGACGCAGGAGGTCTGTGGTTCGAGCCCTACTATGGTGACTTCGTCGCCTACTGATTGGGTTGATGTTAGTTAAATGTGATCAGCTGAGGCAAACTCACAGTATCCCCGCACTGTCTTCAAATATCCTGTGTTCATTCTTTTTTATGTTTAATGGATTTTTTAAAGTATGTCCAGTAATTTTTTACGATTTTTAAAAATAATTCCACCTTTGCAGACTCAAAAGCTGAGAATAACAACATATTGTGCTTAATAGCTCAAACCAAGTACTTTCTGAAAATTCTTGCTTTTGCTACACATAATTCAGTTCTTAGACTCATTTTTGTCAGTGTTTATAGTTCCCTTATTGGATTAGGTTTGAATTTAAAACCACCCCATTTAAAGTTTATGTTAGAGATAAGGCAGTTCAACAGCTATAGAGGCTTTAACAGACAGAGCAAGATGTTGGGGGGTCCAAAAGGATGCTAGTAACTGAGGGAATTAGGCAAACATATTGGTCTATTGGTCGGTCTCAAGCTAGATCTAGGTTTGCGATTGCCCTGTTCTAATTTATAGCTTAAAATTGCAAAATGTGACAAATATAGAAAAGAGGACATAACAGTAAAGAGAAAAGTCCTTTACTTAAAGACTTAAAGTAGGCTAACATCTGTTGTCATTGTTGTTGTTTATATTTGAAATGTCAATGTTAGTTAACAATGTTTATGTGTGTATCTCTATGTTAGTTGTTACTTCATGTAAAGCATGCTGTAATAAGTTTCATTGTGTACACTGTTTTTTATGTTTGCTTTCTTAGATTTTAAATTATGCTCTCAATTTTTTTTTCCACTTTCAAATTGCATGTTAGACCATCTGGCCATCTGAAATATTTAATTAACTTCCCTAGTGCATTAATGAAGGAAAAGACAAAATATGCTCAATTTTTTTTTTCCACTTTCAAATTGCATGTTAGACATGTGGCCATCTGAAATATTTAATTAACTTCCCTAGTGCATTAATGAATAATAATAATAATAATGAAGATCATTTTTAGATTTGAGTGTCAAGCAAAAAGTAAGGATAAGGAAGGTTTACAAACGATAATTTATTTTATTGAAGATTTCGAAGCACCCAAATATCCAGTCAAAAGAGCTTGTAGCTGTACATACGATTTAAATTGTTTAAAATTTAAAAATAAATGTATACATTTTCTGAAAATTCTGGTTTAAATACATCTCTGAACTTAAATTTCTTTTTTTGTCAATGACTAAGTTTGATAAATTTTTTTAAATGATACCTAATAATTATTCAGAACATTTTTCTGAATAAAAATTGTGTTATTTCTATTTTTCATATGGTAAGATTAGTTGCAGTGTAACTTTTCAGAGAAAGTTTATAAAATCATACAAACGATTTTCCACAATTGTTGCAAATTTGGAAAACTGGGAGTTTTGAAGATGCTTTGTATTTTACACACAACATGCAAAAATTCACTCGCAGAAAAACTTCTAAAACTTTTTAATGCTATTCTATCAGTCACCAAAAGTATCTGGGCAATTTTGATGTCATATGTTTCGTTGATACTTTATTACAACTCTCCTTGATAACCCTATTGTTCAAATGTCTTAAAATTGGTTGCTTTCCCCATTTCCACCTTTATTTATTATAATGTTCAATCTCTTTCTATTTTTATTAAGCTTACTACACAATTTTATGAATAATTTTCATATGCATAGCATAAATTCTGATGAAAAGCGCGTTAAGAGTGTAAGACTTTCATGAAAATGTCTCTATAGGATTACTTTTTTATTACTAAATTATTATAATTTTTCTTCTTCTTTCTCTTCTTTTTCTTTCTCTTCTTTTTCTTCTTCTTCTTCTTCTTCTTCTTCTTCTTCTTCTTCTTCTTCTTCTTCTTCTTCTTCTTCTTCTTCTTCTTCTTCTTCTTCTTCTTCTTCTTCTTCTTCTTCTTCTTCTTCTTCTTCTTCTTCTTCTTCTTCTTCTTCTAGTTGCTATTACTACCATAGATCTTGAAAATTAAAAATACTAATCGAGTCGCTTGGAGATTATTGCCCTTCGATGTAGAGAACGGGTCGTTTAGTATTAAAATACATAGACTAGAAATGGTAAATAAAGTAGTTGTGCGACATTGAAAATGTTTGTATATCCAGCAGCTGTAGTGGTAAACTATTAGAAGTACTAGAAGTAGTGCCATCGCATCTGCTTTTAATCTAGGCAAATTATGTCATGAAACCCCACATCGTCTACATTAAAATGTGCCGAGGTTTAACTTTGGTTAAAATTCTATCAGTTTTTTATTACATTAAGTTCAGTCTTGATGGTTGATCAACATTTATTTTTAGTCTGAGAAAGCAACAGTTTATATAAATATACTCTTAATTTTTATTTTTCACGTAGAAGTTCCTGTTAGAATTACGACTCCAAAATGAGACTTTGCTGTAGGCTTACCATCTTAAAATTTATCAAATTAAATCGCAACGTATAGTAGTAAGTACAAGAGAGGAAAAAAAGGCCATTATTCGGAGGTTTAAGTGAATAAAAACATTAGTGGAAAGTCTAAGCTTATAACATCGTTGTAACCACTACAATTTGAAGCTTTGTACGGTAAACTTGAAAATTTTCGACAGAAGAAGTTTTAGTTGAGTTGGTTTAACGTCCGACGTCAGCACTAAATAGGTATATTGTGGATAATTTTTATGTGCTACCACACACTAGACAAGGCGGGGATACTATTACAAACTTGTCGGTAGATTTTATTGTAGCCTACAACAACAACATATGTATTAACTATGACCGACTGAGTTTGCCTTATCTATCGGAAGTTTAAACTCCCACGTATAATAAATTGTTTTCATGAAGCGTTCACATGCCTGCCTATTTTCAGTCAAAGAAGCGGAAGGATATCCCCGTCAATTCGTCAAATTTACCATGTGACCTTGTGGCCTTTTTATTTTACTTTTTGAACGTTTGGCTTTCGTGGGTAACATTTGTGAGAAACCAGAGTGAGTCAGAAAGTAGTCATAAGTCGCCGGTATAAATTTTTAGCTTGAGCTCATTCAACATAGAAATTACTACATTATACTTTACCTTAATTCCTTTTCATATTAAAGTAGGTATCTCTAGAGCAAAAAAAATCTAAACTAAACTGTAGTTAACACAAAAGTCAAAATTCCGACTTGTGTCAGTTTCACTCTGGTTTCTTCACATTCATCTGTTTTTGGGTGTATGTCTTTCATGAGTTTTTCATCTGCCGAGTATTTAATTTACTACAATAGTTGATACAAAATGTATATATGTGTATGATAATGATTGGCACCACAAACTGTTTGTTTATGTTATGATAGATGTAAACTTGCAAGTCTTTATAAAATGCATGTATTTTGTACTTAACCCCTTCAAAGTGAAGCGATATTTAACATGAGCAAAGCATTACGATGTTAATAGTTATATATTAAAAAAGCACACATTGGCATTACATTATAATTGTTGGTGTATAGTGCATTGTGCGAAAGTGGACGGACATAAAAGCTCCCTTGTGCATTTTCTTTTAAGAATATTTTATATTTCATCTCGAAAATCTCCGATACCTCAGCTACGAGAATTTAATGTGCATTGTGATAGATTTAAGCCATGATTTATTGGAGCGTTCTTGAAGTTTAGCGGTTTGTGCAAATAATTATTTGTCAAAAGATTTTTTTATAATCCGTACCTCGATACTGCATTAGCATTATTCATATCACCATGGCTATATAGTCTTTTCCACCAGTACCAGCACCACTACGATCATCGTCATCATCATCATCATCATCATCATCATCATCATCATCATCATCATCATCATCATCATCATCATCATCATCATCACCATCATCATCATCATCATCATCATCATCATCATCATCATCATCATCATCATCATTCGCTATCATCATCATCATCACCATCATCATCATCATCAACATCCTCCTCCTCCTCCTCCTCCTCATTGTCATCATCATCATCATCATCACCATCGTCATCATCATCATGATCATCACCATCGTCATCATAAAACAAGTAACCCAATCATAACAACATCAGGTACTTGAGCAAAAATGAGGACTTATAGATGATTTCTTTAGTTCTTTCCTCTATTGGTGGGGAATAATATTTACTGCATAGGTCTAAATATCATTTCTAACGTTATGATCAAAATCAAAATCCTTAACCTTATTGAATTATAATTCTATCATTTCTAAAACTAGAGATATTCAAATTAATTTGAAAATGAAAAAGGGAAAATTAAAATTAATTTATATTGGCGGCGTGTGCCTTATTCACAGTGGTTGCATCACCACGGAGAGAGACGTGCAAGGGAGACAAGTCTTAAAGTTTTTAGTAGTTTTTGATTATACGGCTATTTCTCTTTGAACATCTTGTAAACAATTGTGGAGGCTGGAAGAGCTGTGTTTAGCGCGCTGGCTTTTGATGTGGGAGATCAGGATTCGAACCCAGCTCTGATGGACGTATTTTACTCACTGGGTTGGGTTGGTCATTCTCATTACATGTATAGTGTTACCAATAAAGTCCCAGTTCTACTGCTCTGTGGTCAGGTAAATGTTTAGGAAATTCTTAAGACCCAGTTCATCTTCACTGACCTTTACTATAGGAGTTTTGCTCCCCCCCCCCCCCCAAATCAAAGATTCTGCCACCAAAGTTGTATAGTGCCCTAAATTATTTCTAATCGTATGTATTTTATAAATGAAATAGGACACTACACAACTAAGGTGAAGATTTAGTAAAGCACATGCTAGCTCTAATCTGACTGTATAGCAACATTAGCAGATATTTTTAGTACAGAATCGAAATCATGTCTTGACATCAAAATCCTCTTCATACTGATCTTTGAATCATGTTTTTTATACATGTATGTAATATGATAACTCGTACCAATGATCTACTATAGAGGTTAACTTTATCATTGCTATGACAATTCATCTATTCTTGTTGCTCCGAGTTTTGCTCTGTAGAAAGCGTGTCAAATAAACCCAAATGTTTTCCTGTTGTAATACAGACTGACTTTCAAGTTGTTGCAGTGGATCTGTGTGTACAAGCAAATAATTAAACTGGTGGATTTTTTTAAAAGAAAGAGTTACAGAAAATTTAAATGTTACCATAACAACATACTGTGTGCAATAATATGAAAGATGAATTCAAAGATGGAATTGATCTTAAACCGTAGAAGACTGAATTATCTTTCCATTTGGTGTAAAAGGCTTCCTTTAAGAACTGAACAATTTTTGTCAATGCCAACATATGTGCATGCCCTTTCTACACCTTTCTTTTTTTTTTAGGGATTTTCAAACAATATCCTCCTTAAATTAGGGGGGGGGGGGTCATAAAACGAAAATAACAAATCCAGCACAGTCGTGGCAATCCTAGTCACACATTTTTTTAATCAAAGTTTTTATTCAAGTTTTTGTTTTTAATTGTTATACTTAACATGTGGGTCTTTGAATCCCAGATATTGATTTCAACAAAGCTCAACAATTTCACTTACATAGAATACTTTTCAAAATACTTCAATGGTCAAAAATGATATAGGCCCTAACATTAATGTAAATTTCTGTCTTATAGTGTAATAAAGCAACCAGCAGAATATTGTGAGTTGACATTAAAAAAGTTTAAAAACTTTTTTGTAAAATTGGAGGATACAGCATGAAAAGGTTATATGAGAAAAAAATTATATCAAAATAACAACTGCAGAGATTGGCAGAATGGTCATAAAATAAAAGAAACATATTGATTAATGACTGAGTTATAAATACGTAGTACATAAATATTTTGGTTTCCTTTTCTCAACAGAGCAAAAGTATAGATAGAACCGTTTCTTAAGTCACCTCAAGAAATACTTAACTCAATTTTGAAATAAAGTAGGTTTCAACAAAAGAAATATTCCTTGATCAAAATACATTAAAAGTTGTACAAAAGTCTGTAAAAATATTGCACACATGACAATCAAAAAATGTACATGTATCAATTATAAATATATATTTTAAAAAGTATTAAAAAATAACTATTTGATGAATGGTTCAGCTTCACAACCATAAATGAACTATCATTTCTAGAACGGGCAAAAATCATTTGTATTTGAAAATAAAAATTGGTCAATATGTGACTCTTATGAGCTAAGAGGGCTCCACTTAAAAACTTAAATCAGCAACTTGTGCCTGAATGGTTCTCGTTACTCAACTTCTATAGTTTGATTCAAAACCCAGCTAAATCTAACAAAGGCCTTATGTAAAAGATAAGCCCTTCAATTGACAAATACTTGTATTGTTTCACATAAACCCGGCTTGTTGCATAAAGAAAGGCAGTATCTGACACCAGTTCGTGTTCTAAATCTTGGATCGCACGACATAGTCTCGGGCCATGGGGTTTGACCTGTGCGTGTTGGCTTCATCAATTGTAGAGTAAGGGTAGAATTTGGCGACCGCAGAAACTTTGTCTAGCCGATCCATCTTTACAAATACGAGCAAGGAAAAGAATTAAATTAGTAAGGTAAAAGCTAATTATTTCAAATTAACAATTATCAATAACCATTATTTCTGTTTGTCTTTAATTAAAGTGGATATTGTTTTATGGCTGATATTATAACATTTCTTGTCTATAATTTAATATGAGAAGAATGGCCAAAAAAAAAGGAAAAAGAAAAAAACGAAACTGGAACTCCATTACGTCCACACTTCAAGAGTCAAAACTAGAGAGCAGACAACTCATTAATTTCATTTTAATGTTAAGGATGGGTGAAGCCAATGGGATGAACCAACAATGCGTAATTACTGCATTAGAGCTGTAAATAATTTACTGGGCACCAAATAAAAAAAAAAGATGTATTTCACAAACTATTTACAAGCTTTAATATTACGCTATTTGGCTTGAATCTCTTTGTCTTTTTGTCTTCGAATTTAGTTAAAAATAGAGATACATTGAAAATTATATAGGCTGGAAAATTTTCAATCAGGTTGTATAAAAAAAATGTTATAGTCAAAGAGGTAAGAACTCCAAAATTAAAAAAAAAAAAAAGAAATATTAAGATGACTTTCCAAAATGCAGATATCTGTATTAGAGAGCCTTTACAGACATGCAATTTAAGGTAGTTGGGTTGGTTTAAAGTCCAACATCAGACTATATAGACTATATTGTGGACGGATCCCAAGACGGACGTTTGACAATTGTATGTGCTGCACCACACGAGACAGAGCGGGGATACCATGACTCCTGTCTCAGCCAGTCACATTATACTGACACCGACCCAACCAGTAGGGAACGCAATCACCAGGATTCGAACTCGGGACCTTTTGCGTCGGAAGCCGATGTTCTACCCCTGGGCCAATGCGCCCCCTCAATGTAAGGTAGATTTATTTTGGATCATCCAATGGGGGAAGCTGGCACAAGTCATATACAGTGTTAGGCAATAATTTCAAACTCAATGTTGGGGTACCCTTATAGTTTAAGATGTAAAACTGACCTCGGCTTGAGAGAGAGACCATCCGTTCGCGGCTCCCATGTTATCGTTCAGCTGGGCGATGGAAGTCGCGCCGATGATGACCGATGAGACGACATCTTTCTGCAGAAGCCATCGTATGGCAACCTGGGCCACACTGCGGCCTATCACCAAATGGGCGGGGAGGAGGGGGGGGGGGAGAGATAGAGAATAGAGATCAGAGATGATATTTAAAGGGAAAATTTATCGCAACAAAATATAAGATGTTGTTTTTTTTTTAACATTTTATATAATTAGATGCATTTTGGTCTTCAATAATATGTTTTAGCTTTAAATATAATGGTGAGCATATAATGAGAGTTTCGTAGCAAAATAATTTGCTGAGCATTATTATTCTTGCTGTTATAATTAAATATTATTATTATTATTATTATTATTATTATTATTATTATTATCATTATTATTATTATTATTATTATTATTATGATTATTATTATTATTATCATAAATATTATTGCACCTTTCTGCCTGGCAATCTCCTCTGCTGCCTCCAGAACATCAAAGTCCTTGTCGCTGAAGCCCGTCCACTCTGGGAAAGCTTCACCGCCCCGCCCTCTGGCCACTCCACTCTGGGCCACATGGGCCAGACGACCCTCACTCGGACTCACTCCTCGCCTCACTTTACCTGTGAGGAGACCCCTGCAGGAGGATTCAAGCAGAGCCCATTGAGCTTAGTTGGTTGTTCTACGTTCATTGTCAGTGCTGTGCTATATACACTGTATAGTGGACATGTGCAACTAACGTCTGACAATTGTACATGTTGCCACACATAAGACAGGGCAGGAGACTCCTGTCTCGGCCAGACACATTATACAATGACCGACCCAACCAGTGCTGGGCGGAATTGGGCTAATACATTTTTGGAGGTTCAAACCAGGGACCTCCTGATTGGAAGACCACTGCTCTACCATTTGAGCCAGTTCCCTTCCCCACCCACCCTTTCCAACCCCTCCCTACCATCACCACCCTCAAATTAGTCAGATACAATACCAATGGAGATAACATATCTCAGAGATGATATTTCTTGCAAAACTAGAAATGGGTCAAGGTCTGTAAGAGAATTTATTTGAGGTGTAATAATAATATATGTCGACGAGCTGGCACGTTTGATTGTATAATGTAGTGATAACATGCCATATGGAATATCCATATGTTTGTCCAATAGGTACAAGTATCTACCTCATGGTGAAGTTGATTTTTATTTTAGTACAACAAACAGTTTAGATTTTTACAAGAAACAAAACTAAATATGCCATGCTGTTACTCCATTTGTAATATTAAAATTAATTGTACGAGCGTATATCAATATTTTAGGCATTGCGTTATGATGTAAAGTTGGTATCAAAATAGGTTTAAAAAGCAAACAGAATCTAAACCGAAGTGTGCCTGTCATATTCATGCAGTGTCCAGTTGGGACCTAATGTTCCAAAGGGGATCAAGAGGCTTAAACTAAAACTTTAACAGACAAATGCTGAGTGCCAAACAAAGATAATCTCACGCCTTGAGGGGACTCCACGGAAGGACTCCGATACCGTTGGCTTTGCAGACTTGAAACGGTTCCAGCTCCGACTCACGACACACTAGACTGTATTGTTGCTATTGAACATAGGCGGAGAGAAACAGCAATGAAATATTGTGGAAATCCTACAAGGTATAAAATAATATTATATATAATACACAAGTATAAACAGAATATTATATCTGGTGGACTAATGTCTGACAATTTTACATGATGCCACAAATAGACAGGGTGGGGATACCATGACTCCCATTTTAAAGCGACACAGGGTTTGTGAGGCAACCAAGGTGAATCGTTGATACAAGTTGATACAAGTTTTGAGCTGGTGGACCCTTCAAGTGTAGAAAAACTACTCTGTGTTGACTTTTTCCAAATAAGGAAAAGTCATCTCTGGTTCCTATTATAAATAGAATTAAATTATGATTTTATCAACATGATAAAGAGCCTTTGTTGCTCCTTAACATGCTATAAATAACTCAAAATATCCAAATTTTGACTTAAGCCTGATTCACCTTGCTTGATTTATATACTAAGAAAATGAGAAACAAACAAGTAAAACCCTCAGAATGTTACGTACCTGAAGACTTATGACAGGGTTGAGACCCAACCGCTGAGACGTGTCCACGATTTTCTGCAGCTGCCAGCCACTCACGTTGCAAAGTCCGACGTACCGAACTTTCTCGGCCCGCACCAGGTCGTCAAAAGTTCTGAGCGTCTCCTCAATGTTGGTACCGGCATCCCAAGCATGGCTCTAGTACCGTAACAATGATAGAACGATCATGATTTATATGCTCATCTTATAGACCACTCTAGATGCTTTCTTTCTCCATCTATCAGATGGTTTTATTATACCTAACTAGATGTTAAATTCTTCCAAGAAAACTGCACACAAAAAAAAGAAATCCAAGTAAAGATTTTTCGCCCTGATGCTCACTATTTTCGTAAGCAACGGTCCTTTGTTCAAACTCACACCAAAAATGTGGCATTTTCTTGAACTTTTTTGCCTACATAATACACTTATTGGCTTCTTAAATTTTCAGATTTTTAAACAGTTTCTAAAAAAACAACCCTAAAGATCTGCTGGATAACATGAACTAAAAGACAAGGCACTCTTGGTCGAATCAAACAGCCTGCACTCAGTGTTGATGAAGCAATGAAGAATTTTGAATAGAAAGTCAAACCTGGTACAGATCCACGTAGTTTGTGTGCAGACGCTCCAGACTGGCTCTGATGCTGGCAGTCACGTGACGTCTGCTCAGCCCGACACTGTTCCTGTTCTGCGACACACCCACCGGGAAGTTGCACTTGGTTGCCACGACAACATTGTCTCTCTCACGTCTGAGGAATGTAGATATATATTCTTAAGTGTTAACATTTAAGGAAATCTTGGATGCTGGAAATTTGATAGGATGTAATTATTTTGAGCAAAGAGTACCGGAAAAACCCATACACGCATAAATTTTTCCGTTATAACTTTAATAAGGAAAGCAACAAAAAAAAAAAAAACAAGAGGTGACGAATTGAAAAAGGTTAATATTCAAAAACGTTTGTAGGCCTATTAAGGACTAGAGGGCCCAAAAATGTACAGGGTTATTTCTTGCATCTCATCTTACCGCTCTAACCATCGCCCAACAATCTGCTCGGAGTAAAGAGGTCCATAAATGTCCGCTGTGTCAAAGAAGTTACCTCCCCATTGCACAAACCGGTCCATGATCTGGTGAGATGAGTCTTCATTTTGTTGCGTCGGTGCGTTCATCTTGCATAGAGAAATAATGAATGAATGTTGAAGGCCAGAGAGAAACAAAAACGATGTTGAATGTATCAACCTCATACAAAAAAATGCAACGTGTAGCTATCTTGGCATCCAAAAATTGCAAGAAAAGTCTAAATAAAAACAAAAACAAATATCAGTTAAAGTGAGATATGTAAGTGAATATCTTCATACCCTGTCACGCACCGATTCTTTTGAAATAATAAAACCCCACGGTAGGCACAATTTATGTTTGATTCCATTCCCTTCTGGTTTGGATGGTGTCTGTATAATGTGACTGGCTGAGACAAGAGCCCTCGTATCCCCGCGCTGTCTCAGTATGGCAGACTTTAGCCTTGGGGAACTGTCACTGGTAAAGCCTTGTTGCTCCTGACTTTGAACTTTTAGAAACTAAGTCAGTGGTAGGGCATTCAGTGAAAGTGATCAAAAAATAATAATTTTGTGTTTTATGCAATTAAAACGGTTAACTTGAAATAGCAATGGCAAAGATTCGCTTTATCCTTCAGAAAGAACATGGTTTTTCACCGCATCTCATAGCGCAAATAGATGCTCACTTTCTGTGACTATCAGCTGTTCTGAGAATATGATTTCATAAGTTCACATGTAACATAGTCTACTAATGAAAAAGAAATTTATTTCAAAACATTGCGAGTCTCATGATTCCAGCTTATTTCACCAATTTAACTCTTTATATAATATACGATTATAACATGATATAGATCTACTACATAAATATTGTCACCTCAATTATATAATGTTCTATCTAATATACTCTAAATATTTTGCATTTTAGAAATGAGGTGAAACATCATGCAACTGAGGTCACGATTTTCAAGTGCCCAAGAATATCAAAAGTATTTTTCATTCAAAGAATGGCACATTACAATGTAATCTGGATTTTACACACTGGTACTGTACATTAGTTTTTGACTTACATACTTAGTCTTCCCAAAGGTCATACATCCGAGGCAAATATTGGACACCCGAAGGCCTGAAGATCCAACAAAGTTGTAGATGACTTTTCTCTCTTTAGGGATGTCGCTGGCAGCCATTCTTGGGTTGTCTACTTCCAGGTGTCAATTTTGTTCTCTTTGTTGGAAATATGTTGATGTTGGTAGACCTGCATTACATATTGTGTATATAGATTTATAGCTTATATTGCTTACATCTATAAGTTTTAAGCAAAAAAAAAAATACTTGAATCCCAATAGTGCCTAACAATAACAAATAACAACAATTGTAATATAAACGATAATCATAATGATAGTTAGGCCTATAATAATAATAATAATAATAATAATAATAATAATAATAATAATAATAATAATAATAATAA
>RQTK01000252.1:296243-310101 GCA_003991915.1 Elysia chlorotica
TGAGTGAGTGAGTGAGTGAGTGAGTGAATGAGTGAGTGAGTGAGTGAATGAGTTTGTTTTTACGGCATGTCAGCAGGATATTCGATATACATGTAATTTTATAGACGACCTGTTTAATATCTTTCAGAATGATATACATGTAATTTTATAGCTGATCTGTTTATCATCTTTCAGAAGGGTATACATGTAATTTTATAGCTGGTCTGTTTATTATCTTTCAGAAGGGTATACATATAATTTTATACCTGATCTTTTTAATATCTTTCAGAATGATAAACATGTAATTTTATACCTGATCTGTTTAATATCTTTCAGAAGGATATACATGTAATTTTATAACTGACCTGTTCAATATCTTTCAGAAGGATATACATGTAATTTTATAGCTGACTTGTTTATCATCTTTCAGAATTATAAGCGTGTAATTTTATAGCTGATCTGTTTAATATCTTTCAGAAGGATATACATGTAATTTTATACATATTCTGTTTATTATATTTCAGAATGAAGCGTCCACACACACCTTCCAAGTCCAGCAGTGGTACCGCTACACACCAGGTGTGTCACCTGACCCACCAGATCGGGTCACTGTGGGTCGAACATGGCGACAGGACGACCCGTGTGACTCCGCGTCCTTCCCGGACCCAACCAGGTCGGGCGACTTCCTGGTGTTCGCCTCTAGTGCAGGTTCCTACCGCTACACGGTGCAGACATGTAGACACAGCTTTCCCTGGGCGTGTTTGCCAGACAGCTTCAAAAACAGCCTGCCCGTCGTGTGTTAGGCGTTAGAGTCATTGCGATATCGTGGCCTATAGTAGTGAGTGAGTGAGTTTTTACGGCACGTCAGCACAGTAACGAATATATTGTGCCCATGATGTCCAAAGACAGTTAATACATTATACTAGTAGCAAAGGTGATTTCTTTATCTCTCTGAATAGTAAAAGCAAAAAAAATTGTGCGTAAATACGTTGGTTAAAAGTAAAGGGTATTATACAGTAGTTTAAAAGATCCATGTGTAGGATTATCACGGTTAAATTTTATTATATACACCAATGTCTTTCAGGCCTATAGTAATAGCGGAGACGCTAGCTAGGGAATCTGTACCCGCGTCCAATCAAAACTCGATCCTAGACTTATGGAGCCAATCAGTAATCAGAATACCTAATATCATAGTGACCGGATTATGTCATTCGTATCGGTATATGGATTGCGAAGCCTGGATTTCAATGTGTGGGAACTTCCATAAGGCTGAAGGCTCTGGGTTATTTGTTTTGCTTATTTTTTTTTTTATATATATTCTAATCTTCATGTTACCAACCAAAACATTGAAAAAAATATTTGTATGACTTAATCCTCGTCACCAACCAAAAGATTTGAAAAATAGTAATGTATGACTATTGTGCATTTGCCCATTAGAATAAAAACTGAAACAAACAACGTTAACAACTGTGCTAAAATCTACTACCGGTACTTGTAAAAATTGTGACATCTTTGAAATGATCTGAAGGTTTGTTTTGGGTTTGTTTGTTTTTTTTCGCCTGAGTTTCCAACTAAACGGAATATTTTAAATACAATAGCACTATCTTGCTTAGGATTTCGATTATATTTCACACACATCTCAACCGTAACCGTAACTGAAATCTAAAATAAATTTTTTTTTTTTAAATCAATAATTGTTAATGTACACAATAATTATAATTATCCCCGTAAGCAATCCACCATTTGAAGGGTAGACTACTCTTTTTTGTGGTAAGGTTTTTTTTAAATTCTGTTATTCCCCTTTGATTGTTTGAAAAAAAATAAAAGGGAAAGGGGGGAGGGGGGAGGGGGCAATGGCAGTGGCGCCCCAGTACTAAAAATTAATAGGCGGTGCGTTCTGACACCTTGGGTGTGATCATAACTGTATTTACGTAGCAACCGAGGCGTTTTCGCTTAAATATACACATGGAAATCAGAGACATCTGTACACTCTTGAAAAAGCAAGCGCGCTTTCTTGTGTACTTTTCAGTATGTGACACTCTGCATCGTGTAAACAGAAACAAATCCGAGGACATACACATGGAAACATTGCATCGTGTGTACAGTCCCAGATATTGTTCTAACCAATCTAATGCGATCTAGATTTACATCTACAGAATGTAGAAATGAATAACATTTAACAATTTCAACATTATGATCACGAATTGCGAATCGACGAAGAGATTTTACACAAAATTAAAGACAAAAATCGTTATACTATAAAACGAATAGGCTTTGACACCATGGGTAGAATGCAAAAAGCACGACGTAGCTTACGTCTCGTCGTTAGCCTTCTTATTCTTATATACGTCTCGTTTGTGTATTCTATCCCATGTCTTCACCAATTGATTTAGTTTTGAGATGTTTTACACTTATTGTGCATAAAAAAAAACTTTTTTTTTTTATTAATTCTTGTTTTGTTTTTTAATTTATTTATTTATTTTTATTTTTTTAGGGGGGGGGGAGGTTGTGGGGTTTTGTGTTGTTGATTTTTTTTTCTGAATATAGCTTGTTAGGTTTCCATTTTGTGCAATTTTATATTTCGGGGAAGTGAGAGAACTGGCTTAAGTGGTATAATAGTTTTCAAAACAATCACACCTTTTCTCCCAGATTCTTAAAATGTCGTGATAGAACTAGTCAATTACCTGTCCAATATATATTAATATATTTATAAGCCATGGCGTTAAAATGATTTCGTTTAACTTAAATAGAGAAACGAAATTATTCTAAGTATAAGAGATACAAAAGGTGATATCCAAAATTCTTTATCCTAGCTATATAGGGCCTGGTGCCCCATCTCATTTCTAAAGTATAAAAGATTTAGACTATTTTAGAAATGAGTTAGGAAAGACCACGAAACAGTCTAAGGCCTTTTTTTACGGTTCGGGTTGTAAAATACTATTTCCCTTAGCATAGGTTACTTTCTAATTTTTTTATATAAAAAAAAAACAAAAACAAAACAGTAGCTGGAACAAGAAAGAGATCACGATTGGCGTTTATCTGTGATAAATATCTATTTGTTCTCAAAATGACTTTCCTTTGACTTTATCCGCGAGTTAGTTGTGTAAATTGCTAAACGTCTATATATAAACAATTGCAGTTTAAACAGCCATACAACGTTCTCTCACTTCCATGCTAGCAAACAAGCCAAACATTACACAAAAAGTTTAAAGTCACTGTCGAAATTAAGCACCAAAGTGTTTTACTCGCAGGCTCTAGAGCTGTGTAAACTTTGCGTCCTTTTAACTTCCTTCTACTGAGACACTTTTGCGTTGCTTTGAAATTTGTTTTTCAAATTATATAGCGTTTTCAAACGCAATTTAGTCGTTCTAAAACGCGTGCTCTTTAAAAAAAATGAAGGTGAGTACATGCATGCATACGTTTTATGAGAATAGCGTAAAAATAAACAAACAAAAAACATAATCCATTTCAATCTTTTTTGTTTCTTTGTTGTTGTTTTTTTTTTCTTTCCTGGTCTACTAAGCTACAGATGTTCTTGGTTGTTGTTGTTGTTTTTTTTTTATTTTTTTTTTTTATTTTGTTGTTGTTGTTCATAATGATTTTGATGATGGTGGTGATTTAGCTGTTGTTGCTGCTGCTGCTGCTGTTGTTGCTGCTGATGCTAATGTTTCTGTTTTTGTTTTTGTTCCAGTTATAAGTTGTTGTTTTTTGTTGTTTTTTTGTTTTTTATCACTAGATCTTGCGTTCGACAATATTAGCTCAAGAACCCTTACATACACTTTTACAGGTTGGGTCGCTGTCTGTCTAATGTGACCAGCTGAGACAAAAGGCATGGTATCACCGCCCCCTCTTGTGTGTGGCAGCACATAAAATTGTCAGACGTCAGTCTTGAAACCCGTCCACAATATGGTCTATATAGTGCTGACGTTGGACATTAAACCAACTCAACAACTCACTATCTTGGTTTTCCGAGTGTAATATTTAATAAATCATTAGCCTGTAGTTTAATGGTATTAGATTCCTTTGTGTACAAATCTTATGGAATTCCTTCACAAAGTTTAGAATGTTGCATGAGCTTGAATTTTTTCCCAAATTATTATAAAAAAGTGAAATCCATTTCATCAAAACCAAAACCCATTTAGATTATATGGATCTACAGTATTTCACGGGTGGTTAATAACAATTGTGAATCTTTCCAATGAAAATGTAATTAGTTTGAAAAAAAAAAAAAGATTAGATGGCATTCATTCGAACCGTAAAGGGTTTTGGAATAAATCCAATTTTAAATCTTCGCCACCTCCGTTGCATAATGTGTTATCCCATTTCTAACAATACTCTAACTATTTAGAATTAAGAATTGACATAGGACATTGTAAAACTAAGGTGAGGGCTCGATTTTATCCGCTAAACCTCAAAATACATTTTCACATATCTTAAGGGATAGGTGTGTATTACATTGGAGTAAAACAGATATTGTGCTAGGGGTTAAACCGCTAAAGTAAGAGCAGCTGAAATCTAGATTCTTTGTACATTACCACAAAGACTACAGGAGAGCATACGCATAAAAAATGTGTAAAATGTATAGCATTAGACTGCACTTGAAAATAAAAAGTGAAGACTGTCGCTGCACAATAGTAGCGCTCTTAACCCTTTCAGTTTGGATCAAGAACATAGCCTGATGGCAAGAGGCTTTTGGTTGAGTGTCGGTGACTTTTAATCGCTAGAGGCTTACACAAGCGTGAAGCTTTTCACTAGCGGCGTTAAACTCGACGGTTACTTTCTTTGTGTAACAGGCTTAAAGTTATGATGATTATTATTACATGTATTGTAATGGAATGAAATCTAGACAGCAGAGGAAGATAGAAAGACTAGAGTGGTATAGAGAGAGCACAAGAGCGACAAAGGTGGATTTGTGAGAGCGGAAGAATAGAAGGTGGGGACAGAGAGAAACAGAGAGAGAGACAGTTAAAGAGAGGGTAAATGAATGATATCTAAAGTGAGAGGGGTAGAGATTATAGAGGGCAAATTTGACTTAAGGAGACGTTTAGAAATCAAGCCCGGTTCGACATGAGTACCTGATAGAATCATGTACGCTCTCAAGTGGTTGTTTTGTGATTGGCACAATCTGCCGTTGTCTGCATAGAGTTAACACACGCCGCCACGCGAGGGTTAATGTTGTACAATTACATTATCTGTGTTGCAGATTACACACGTCGCCATACGAGGGTTAATGCTGAACAACTACACTGTCTGTGTGGCAGATAACACACGCCGCCACACGAGGGTTAATGCTGTACTGTTATGACTGTGTGACAGGTTACACACGCCGCCATGCGAGGGTTAATGCTGTACAACTACATTGTCTGTGTGGCAGGTTACACACGCCGCCACACTAGGGTTAATGCTGTACAACTACATTGTCTGTGTGGCAGGCTGCACACGCCGCCACGCGAGGGTTAATGCTGTACAACTACACTGTATGTGTTGCAGGTTACACACGCCGCCACGCGAGGGTTAATGCTGTACAACTACACTGTCTGTGTGGAAGGTTACACACGCCGCCACACGAGGGTTAATGCTGTACAACTACACTGCCTGTGTGGAAGGTTACACACGCCGCCACACGAGGGTTAATGGTGTATAACTACACTGTTTGTGTGGCAGGACGCACACGCCGCCATACGAGGGTTAATGTTGTACAACTATTATGTCTGTGTTGCAGATTACATTCTCTGCTACGTGAAGGGTTAATGTGATCGGGGTTTATCAGATTGAGTTTGTGTTTGTTCCTTCACGGCCAGTTTCAGCGGCAAGATTATATATTGTGAACGGATCCCAAGATTAATGTCTGAAAGTATTACATGTTGCCACACAGGGACTGTGTGGGGATACCAGGATCCCCGTCTCAGCGGGTCAAAATTGTACTTATACATACCTGAACAGTAGAAGACGAAATCGAACAAATAAATTTTATACGATTGTGAGTTTCGAACCAAGGACCTCCCTATTTGGATTCCAACGCTCTGTTACTTTCGCCAGTTTGCTACGTGTAACATGGGGTCGGGAATAGGGCAGACAAGATTATCGTTGATAATGAATGATTTTTTTTTCCTATTCGATAGTTCCTGTTGATGTGTCCTCTTTACCATTTTGTCAAAGCCTTTTCTAATAGCATGATTTTAAAAAAAAACAACCCAAAAACATCCCGTTCTCCAAGTTTTTGCATAACCATTGACATTTTAACATTTGGACACCGGAAATGAGATATTTCTTTCTTCTCTCAGTTTAGTTTACTTTGTCAGGATTTACATAACATTGAGAGACTAATTACTTTTCTCAAAAAATATACCACCTATCTTTTTTATACGGGTTTTCCCACGAAGGTTTTTTTATTATTATTATTATCATTATTATTGTTATTGTGGTTACGACGGCGGGCATTTTTCAAGACTTCTATGGTTACTAGGATTGCACAAGTAAAAATAACAAATGCGAAAAAAATGCATAAATTATAAAATTATAAATCATCTGATGAAACCTTAATGTTTTCAACTCAATTTCGTGCACATTTAAACCATGAATTACTAAAGAACGTTACATTAAAAAATCGCCCGCCAAGCATACAAAAGACCGTTAAATACCAATTTAAGGGCGCATAAATAATTTTAGATCTAACACATAGCTCAGGCCTTGAAACGGTTTTAACGTTCTTAAAAATACAAGAAACAGGGCGGCAACCATTCGTAAGACATCCATCAATGAAACAGAAATAGAAATTTTTCTGTATGATAATAATTATTGTCAACTTGTTAAAGGATGCAATAGTGCATGTCAACCTCAAGAATTTTTCTTAACGCTACTTTTGTATTTGATAAACCGTGTGTAATCTGGTTCATAAAAATAAGCCTATCACTATGGATATAACGCAATTCTACAAAATGTTAACGGACAGATATGGTAATTTGAGAATTTGTTTAACGCCTTTTTAAAACTGTTATTGACATTAATTTCTAATTCAGTCCAAAGACATGTTTTTCTATCTTTTTATTTCCCGTTCTTTTTGTTCTCACTCTGCCTTTCTTTTCTCACTCTCTTGCTCTATCGCTCTCTCCTCTCTCTTGCTCTTTCTCGCTCTTTCGCTCTCTCCTCTGTCTCTCGCTCTCTCTATCTCGCTCTCTATCTCGCTCTCTCTCTCATTCTCCCTCATCTATACGGTATCTTGATCGTTGTTGTTTTTTTTATACAACATTGACATAAGAGATTTCTTCAAAATGGTGGAGGAAGGGAAAAGGTTTTCTTTCACTTATAAATTAATGTAAAATTAAATAACGCAGATCAAAGCTTTTGTGTCAAGCTATACATGGTTTGTTTTCTCACCGTCTGTTAGCGGATTTTACAATTTTACATGTTTGCGAACATGGGCGCAAGATGCAAATGCAGAAATGTGCAAAATTGCTTCTTAGTTTTCTATAAAATTAAAATACCCATGTAATTTTACCAATTTTTTTTTAAAAACATAGGCGTTCCGCGCACACAGAAAAAAATGCGACGCCTCTTCTAAGCTTAAACAGTATTGTTTTTTTTAATATTTTCCAAGCTTTAAAAAAAACTTATATCCAAAATTATACTAACTTTTTATTATAAGTTCTTCCAAGCTAAAATAAAATAAAAAAATTAAGCATATACTTTTTACACAGTGTCCTCATTGTCATAGGCGTTTACATTCAGGACGTTTAACTCTTTGGACGGCGAAATGTGAGCTCTTTCCTGAGGTTTAGCTTAACACTTTTTCTTGTTCCACAAGAAAAAAATGCAACTCCCCTTCAACGCTTAAAAAATATTCTTTTTTTTTATCTTCCAAGCAATAAAAATATCAGTTATACTTCTTTTTAATAAATTCTTCAAAGCTAAAATAAGCATAGCTCAACGCCTACTTGGTTCACAACAAGACCTCATAGGGTGACGGAACCAACAACTGTGATGCCTAGAACTATGGTGCTCACGGCATAGTGTCTGATATCTATACGAATATCCAAACACCAGCATAGGACATAGGGATCGAACCGGCGACCTCCCGATAAGAAAGCGTGCGCTCCTTCATCGTTGTAGTTGAGTTGGTTTAACGTCCAACATGAGCACTATATAGGATATATTGTGGATGGACCCCAAGACTGACGTCTGACAATTGTATATGCTGTCGCACACGAGACAGGGCGGGGATACCATGACTCCTGTCTCGGACGGTCACATTAAACTGACACAGACCCAACGTTGTTTTGTACACTCGTAATTTACATCACATTCGTGATGATAACGCCTGCAAAAAAATTTCGGCGCTGGTCTATACATGGGGCTCTACGCCGGTAAGTACAAATCATCTCTAAGATATCGCGACGTTGTACTTATGACCCTAGATCTAGTTAAAACCAAGACTCGGCCAGACTGGTTCATTAAAGTCGCCGGGCCTGTTTTGTTTTGTTTGCGGATGTGTTTGTGTGTGTGTGTGTGGGTGTGTGTGTGTGTGTGTGTGTGTGTAGGTGTTTTACATCATTAAACCCTTGTTCCCCAATGAGCTTGCCTTTCGAAACTATTGTCCGGTTTTTCCTTATCTACCTATCTATTCATTCGTCTATCTATATACCTATCTATAAACCTACATGTATCTTTTTTTCTATTTATCTCGGTCTCTAATTTCTGTTGTTTTCTATGTTACTCCTTGTCATCCATTTACCATCTATTTACCTACCTGTCTATCTTTCAAAATATCTATCTATCTTTCTTTTTATTTGTATTTCTAATTATGTTCCCTGTATTTATATAACTAAAACGTCTCTCTTTTTCTTTCTAATCAAACAACTATTTTCTCTCTCTCTCTCTATCTCTCTCTTCCTCTCTTTCTCTCTACATCTCTCTCCTTCTTCATCACGATTCATTCAACCCCAACATGTTTAAAACAACAACAACAGAGACCCTACATGACCCTACATTACATGTACACACAAAACAACACTACAGCAGTTCTACACCCAGGGCCAAGGCGCTAATCCCAGGTCTGTGTGAATTAAAGCCGCCTAGAGCTCTGTTTGTCCAGGCGCTGACCACTGGCTATTCTTACCTCTGTACTAGCTGGTGACGGGCCACTGATTACTCGTATTTTCTTAGACTCTGGGGATTGACTGACCGACTGCCAACTGACCAGTGCCCAATACGCCAGGACACTGTAGCTTTTCCTTAACCCGATTCTGGTGACCGCTGCCAGTAACAGAGAGGAAAGGAAGTCTCTGTTTGACATTATGCCCTGGTAAAAAGACCCCGATTTTCGTGTTTTGCGTCATTGCCTGTTTGAAAGGTATTTTAATAATCCACATTATGCATAAGGCTCTGGTTAAAAGGATACATACACTGTTCTTGAGAAGTCAAATTGTGTAGTTCTACCTGGGATAAACAATGCTTGTAAGATGCACGATCAAGTGATGTTTGTTTATTGCTGTGCTGTTGTAGATTTATAAATGTGTGTTAAAATTGTTTTATTTCTAAGATAATGAATATGAATAGCTGTATTCTTATTAGGAATGATTTTTCGCAGAGAATTCTTGAGCTTTATTTAAAGTTATGAGGAATGTCAAATAAAGCAGAGACGTCATTGTTGTTATATCACCATTTTTTTTAAAGGTAAAGTTAATATGTTTTTTATGATAACGCTATCCTAGTGTGCGAAAGTACGAAGTATCTTAAATTTAATAATGATATAATTGTTATGTATTGAAAAACCCACTAACATAGATTTTCCCTAGGCCAGTATTTTTTATTGTATTTTCAAAAGCATCATTAGACTTTTAGCTAAGCATAATTATAATTATCATTGGTGTACTTTCCTCGAGATTAGCAGGTCACTCAAAGTCGTCGCTGAAAATGGAAGAGTAGGCACCGACCCAGGAAGTATGGGGCGAAATCCGACAAATAAAATGTTATTTGTTCTTCCTATAGTATGTTCGAATCCTATGCCTCCCAACTGGGTGTCGAGTGCTCTACCACTAATGCCAGCTTGGTTGACCTACTTCCATGAAAAAGAATGTCTATAACCACTGTCATTATTAAGCTCTTTCACCATTTCTTCTTAATACAAACTCATTTCATGTATTGCAATTAAGTAGGTCATTTTATAATTTTGCCTCAATCTTCCTTGAAGAATTATAGTTTTTATACTATGTAGGACATTCTTGTTATAAAGTTGTAGCTTTTAATTTATTTACCCTAGTTTTCCATCATCTGCCATGTCCAAAAAGTTTAAATATATTTTTTCAAACTGTCTCATAATATACGATCCATATACCTCGACAAACTGACAGTGACAAAGTCAGTGCTTACCCTATACCCCCCCCCCCACACACACACACACACCCCTGGGGCAATCCAAACTAACTAGCATCCTCTTCCCAGAGCCAGGACGCTCCAATGATGTTATTTCACCATCCGAAGATCTAGATTAGAATCATAATTATGGCGCCCCAATGATGTTATTTCACCATCTGAAGATCTAGATTAGAATCATAATTATGTCGCTTGAACACGCCAAGCATGACTTAATTATCTTAGGGTCGTAGGTACAACGTCGCCGTACCTTAAAACTCGCAGTAAGACTCCTCAATATCATATCTTAAGACAAGTCGTAAGGTTGTCAAAACATTGTACTTCCGATTCTAGGACATAAACTACAATGGTTCTCCTAGCTTATATCATGGGCAAACAGTAGAATACGTGTTAAAGTTAAAAGAGTATTCTAAGCCGGGGTCTAAGCTTAAGGAACTGTTGTACGTAAGACTATATATCGCCCCAGCGTCTTTTCATAAATCAAAACCTAACGGTCATGATTTTGATAATTTTAGTGTATGATCACCAGGTGTGTCAGAAAGTAGAGGAAGTTAAACCCCAGGTCTGCAGGCTAAGCGGAGGTAATTCCAGAAGGTGTAAAAAAAAAAGGAAAACTTTAATGAGTACATAAAGACCAAAGACATATGACATAACATTTCTTTATATCAAAAACATGTGCCAAACATAAATTTCAAAGACATATGGCATTACATAAATACCAAGACATATGAAGTTACATAAATATCAAAGGCATACAACATTACATAAATATCAAATATGACACAACATAAATTTCAAATACATATGACATTACATAAATATCAAAGACATATGACAGAGGTGTGGAGGCTTACATGTATCCACTATGGAAGCATAATTCTTGTACATTGTACATGGTTCTAAAACAGGGGTCTTCCCCTCAGTAAAACTAATAGTTGACAGTCCAAGCGGTCCTTAAACCAACGGAGCCGTTGGAAGAAATCCCGATTTGTTTTCCAATATGGACGCTTTGCATAAATTTAGAAAAGATGGAATAAATAATGAAGTAAAGTCTCTAGGTTTGAGTTATATCAGAGGTTCTAGCCAAGTCCCCGTACATGATGTTTGGGGAAAACTTAAAGACGGGGTACATTAATAGGCCTACAGATTGAGGTAGATTTTCACTTTCTTCTCTCGTTAACAAAAAAACAATACGAATAAAACATCATTAACGCTTTAAGATTTTTACCTATGTTGATTGTTTTGGTGCTAGAGTTCTTAGTAACCTTGAGCCTGACGTCATGCCGATGCTGTCTGTAAGTGTAAGTCATTATGTGATTCCTCGCAGAAAACCAGGCAGGCGAGACGCGATGATGACAGTCCTGAAGCTCTTGGCGACTCCATGCCCTCCTTCTATCTTTCTAGATCTCTCTATCTCTCTCTCTCTCTCTCTCTCTCTCTCTCTCTCTCTCTCTCTCTCTCTCTCTCTCTCTCTTTCTCTCTCAGCTGTTTTCTTTTTCTCTCCCGGTTTCGATCTCTCTTTCTCCATTGTTTTTCTTTTCATATACCGTCCCTCCTCTTTTTTCTGTATCTCTCTAGGTCTCTCTTAATCAATTTCCTTTACAATTTTTTCTTCCCCTCATCTCTCCTTCTCTCCCTCTCTCTCTCTCCCTCTCTCTCTCTCTCTCCCTCTCTCTATCTCTCTATCTGTACCCTCCCCCACACTCTTTCCCTCTCTCCCTCTCTCTCTTTCACTCTCTCTCTCTCTCCCATCCCCCTCCCTCCCTCTCCCTCTCTCCCTCTCTCTCTCGCTGCACTGTCGTAGGCAGTCACAAACCCACACTGCGACGACACCTGACAATCCTAACCCTCACTACCACACGCAGAGCGAAGAACTAGCGTAGCGGTAAAACACCACATTAAATTAGTGTTTCTTGCGATTTCAATTCAGCGTCACAGTGGCTTTTCCCGTTTTATAATAAATTTTAATCCAAGTAGATCTAGATCTAGGTCTTGGTTTTATTTCAATTCTAATTCGTTACACCATAAACCGTTTTCTTTGTTGGATTATAGATTTTATTTATTATTCATTCATTAAGCTTTTCTCTCGGCATCTTTGTCAGCTTATTATTTTTACTGTCACAAAGTTGAAGAAATGTTCGTAACAAAATTGTGATTTATGGCAACCCGTGCCTGCCTTATTATTCCAATTTTATTTCTCTTTGTCGAATTTTTAAGCCTGTTATCTTCATAAAATAGTTCAGTTAATGCTAGCGGGTTAAAAAACGTTGCTAATTTTATTGCAATCATTTTTCTTGTTATGAGATTAATTTTACATGCCGTGTAATCTATTTAGTATTTTGTTTTCTCAACTTAAGTTGGTCGCCGCGACTGAAATATAATCATAAATATTATGGGGAAAAATTATCAAAGATTTTTTGCAACGTGTTTTTGCTAAAGTATTATTATTGTGAATTATTCGCAGTCTTTGTGATTATTTAGATGTAGATCTAGATTTAACGTATTCGCCGTCGTCGCCTGATAAGCCTACACAACCAGACAGCAGCTTCAGAACGCCCAGTAGCTCAGATGGCAGTGTTCTCGTATGACAAGTACGGAGTTTGAGGTTCGAAGCTTAGCTCCAACTGGTGCTCACTTGTCCTTTTATAGGACTCTCTGGACAGAAAATATTGGATCTAGGGAACAGTTGCTGTGATTCCAAAGTTGGACTGATATAAATACATAAGCATCATCGCCCAGCCGTATTGGATAGTGGATAATGGATTCTAGCCCGCTGAGTAGTGTATGAACGCCAGGCCTGACGGAGGCCTTTTTTGGATCAGTGGATTAACCCAAGGATGGATTAGTGCTGTTGTTGTTAACGTTGGTATTTTCTGGATACACTTGCTACTTCAAGAGGTAAGAAGGTAGTCGGATTTAAATAATAGGAATTGTACTTACTGCTGCCACTGTTGTTGTTGTTGTTCTTGCTTTTGTTATTGTTGTTGTTGTTGTTGATGCTGCTGTTTTCGCTATTGCTGTTGTTGCATCTGTTGTTCTTGTTGTTACTCTTGATCCTGTTATTGTTGCTGTTGCTTTTGTTGTTATTGCTGTTGTTGCTGTTGTGGGTTTTTTGCGGTTGCTACTGCTGCTGACGCTGTTGCACCTGTGGCTGTTGTTGTTGTTGTTGATGTTGTTGTTGTTGTTGCTTTGTAGACCATTATGTTACCACTATTGGGGAACAACTTTTATTCTCTCTCTCTCCCTCTCTCTCTTTTCTCTTTCTCTCTCTCTTATCTTTTCTCTTTTACCTCTCCCAAAACAAACACACACACAAATTCCTGCTCATGTTTTAGGATGAAACAGGCTCGTCAAAGGCATTCTTGGACTGTCCATTGACATAGTGCATGGACACAACGCGCTTTGACCTTTCTTTGAAGTTACCTCACCAAAAACCCATATACCATTTAGCTAGAGATACAGGGAGTTAGAGAGAGAGAGAGAGTGAGAGAGAGAGGGGAGATATATA
>RQTK01000252.1:310723-336200 GCA_003991915.1 Elysia chlorotica
TCTCTCTCCCTCTCTCTCTCTCTCTCTCTCTCTCTCTCTCTCTCTCTCTCTCTCTTTAGCTCTCTCTCTCTTTCGCCCTCTCTCGTTTTTATTTAGTGATTGCCATAACAGGTATCAGCCAATCTATCCATATCGTATTGCAGAAAAAAATTAAAACTTAAGGTATATATGCGTATTGTGTGTTGCTGTGGATCACCTATCGCCATCGTTTGTTTGCTTTTCCAAAGTCTTGTTGCTCTTTGCTGAATCAACGGTTAAAACTTTCTCCCTATTTTTAAAGCATTTTTTGCACACTTAAACAAATAAACAGTTTATATAGATAGATATATCTGTGTTGTTTGAACTTATCTTAAATGGTCAAAATTCTGTAAATATGGAGACAAATTCGATGTTCGAAACTCACGTCTCCTTGCTCGTTAGTTAAGATTGCTACCTACTGATCTATTTGGCTACTTAGCCAGCTGGACTTCTTGTAGATCAGTAGGTAGCGATGAAGTTGGTTGGTTGCAAAGGACTTTGAGCCTTTTCAGCAAAGATATCCCCACCTAGACCATTTGTATCTTCTCTGTTAATGATTAGGAATAACTAAAGTAGGTATTTAAATATTAGCAAAACCAGACCATTTTGTTAGAGAGAAAGTAATTAGTATTAGTAATATAAGTTTAAAGATGGACAATCGCTGGCTTTAAGAAGATAAGTAGCTTAAATATAGCTGTTCTTGAGTTGTTGAGTTGGTTTAACGTCCAACATCAGCACTATAATTATAGGCTATATTGTGGACGACCTTAAATATAACAATACATGATGTCAACTAAATTATAATATCCTATCTCATTTATAGAGTACTAAAGATTTAAAGTGTTTTAGAAATAAGATAGGTTATTACATAACTTACATAGGTAACGAGGACTGCATTGTTAGGAAAGTGTTATTGCTTTTGCAACGTGAAACTGACTAGTGAAAAATGAGCAGTTTGTTTAGAGATTATATAACTTGAAGCGAGCGACAATGCGAATGGGAAGATTCTAAAGCCATTGACCCAACAATGCCCACGCCATTCAACATGCATTAACCCTTTTCAAACTTAACAGCCCGTTATATCGGCCATTGGATATGAGCGAATAGGGACGTGAGTTTGTTTTTACGGCACGTCAGCACGGTTACTGCTATATTGCGCTATAGGGTTAACTGATGTGTTGTTGCCAGGTTTCTGATTTACAATAGCATGGTGTGGATGTAACTTGAACGTGTATACTTAAAGTTTTTCTCTGGGGTGGTAATTTTTTTTTAATTTTTTTGCTGAATTGTCATAAAATAAAATGTGAATTGGTCAAAAGTTGTGTAACTTGGTTGGACGACATAGGTTTTACGTTAGATTTAGGATTTAGTGAGCTCATCAAGTGACCTAGCCCCGATAGAATAACGACGCAACAATTCTTTTCATTTGAAGAGTGGTTTAATGGGAAAAGGTTATAAAGAACATAATCATCGCAGAAACAAGATCACACATGAGGTTTTTGCTTGTAAAACATTTCTCGTGCCTCCCAACAAAATATAATAAGTTTTGATGAGCAATCATTTCATTTGGAAATAAACTAAAGCTTCTTCTGAATTTAAAATGACAAAATAATAAATAATTCTCTAAACTTTGGTCATCCTATTTATCGAAGAACCAGGATGTCAAACAAACATAACACAAAAGCACAACCCTGACTATACAATAATACAACCACTGTGTTTCTAAGTGGTTGGATGACAAGCTCTTCAAATTTGCTTCCGGATGCGATAAACAGGAGACACTAACCGTGGTGTAATGATGCTCTGAGAAGTTTGTCAACTATAGTTGCATAATGTTCTAAAATACACATACTAAGGATCTAGAGAGTTTTACAAATTAGATAGGACATCATACAACTGAGGAAACTGGGAGGTTTAGAGGTCTAACTTACCACCAAGATTTGCACACCAACAAAATAAATAAGGCGTTAGGCATTTCCCGCAAAATGTATAAACTATCCCGTAATGTAAAAACTGTAAATAGTTCGCCGGCTTTCTCTTCTATTTTCAATATAGTCGTAACCGTGCTGACATGCCATAAAAAACTCAAACATTCTCCCCTATTTTTGACAACGTACATAACACAGGTTATATAGTTTTTTCGTAATTTAATAATAATTTTATGTGGTACATAAATAATATTTTAAGGAAGTTTATAGAAACTTTCAACAATAATGTTGTCACAGCTAATAGTAAGAATATTGCTTTGTGTTGTTTTGTTTTTTTAACAAATAAAGAAGTTTGTTGTCGTTTCATTCTGTGGCAGTTCGTTTGTTTATCGTGGTGTGCCTATCATCAACACGTTTAGTTTCGTTTGTTTATTAGAAGTGTAAATTTCAGGAGGTGGCAAGGAAGGGACAAGGATCGCGAAGAAAGTAATTGTCGTGAGGATAGCAATACATGTGCAATGTTTCACATGTACCTCTATTCTACCAACCCCCAAGCCCTGACTGTCACTCAGAGGAGATACCAAAACATGCATCAAAAAAGCGAATATGTATAAACTTATAAGTGTCCTCCCAAACTAGAAAGTCCGCAGATCGAATTCCACGTCCCTTACTGGTTGCGTCTGTGTCAGTGCAATATACGCGATTGAGACAGGATTCCTTTTATCTCCGAACCGTCTCGTGTATGGCAACACATTAAATTAGCAGACCTTAGTAGTGAGACCCGTCCATAATATACACTAAACAGTGCTGATCTTGGACGTTAAGAATCCAACTCACTCACTCACTCACTCACTCACTCACTCACTCCACTCACCTACTCATTCACTGACTCACTCTCTCACTCACTTACTCCGCCACACTGACCACTTTCGACTTACAAAGACTTACTCACTCCACTGCTCACAAGTACCCTCTCAAGAGAGACACTAGGGCGAGACTGTCACGGAGAGACCCCAACATACCCTGGGACACTGGCGTGCGGGAATTCCCAAAGAGGATACTACAGGCCTGGGAGTTAGGTTATATGTGTGTCTGAGAGGTCATATGGTTATGTACGCTTAGGTGTGTGTCCTACTATAGTTGGTAGAGCGCTCGAGCCGCGAGTAAGGGGGCTCTATGTTCAAGTCTCTGTTCGTACATCAATGTCAGAAAAGGTTTATGTGGGGAGCCTAGAGGAAGCCTAAATGTTAAAATAATGTCCCATGACTGTAAAACTAAGCTCTATATCTTTATTGTTCGTGAGTGCTTTGAAAAACTCAGACTGATTGCAGATTAGAATGAAGATCAGAATCTGGTTTGTCCTTTCTTTCATTCACACTCTCTCTCACTCTCTCACTCTCTCTTTCTCTCTCTCTCTCTCTCTCTCTCTCTCTCTCTCTCTCTCTCTCTCTCTCTTGTTCTCTCCACTGTCTTGCTCGCTCTCGCTCTCTCTCTCTATCTCTCTATCTCCCTCTCTCTCTCTGCCTCTTTTTTTTCACTCTCGCTTTCTCTTTTGCTCTCTCTCACTCTCGCGCTATCTTACTTTCTCTATCTCGCTCTCTCCTTCTACCTCGCTCTCTCCCTCTATCTCGCTCTCTCTCCCTCTATCTCGCTCTCTCTTATTCCCTCCCTCCCTCTCTCTATCTTTTATTTCTCCATCGTTTTGTTAAAAATTCTTCAAAATGGTGGAGGAAGGGGGAAAATTTTCTTTCATTTTTAAATTAATGTGAATTAAATAACGTAGGTCAAAGCTTTTTTTTTATATTAAAATACTCATGTACTTTTAACAATGTCTTTAAATACAAAGGCGTTACGTGTGCACAGAAAAAATGCAACGCCTATTCTAAACTTTAAAAAACAATTTTATTTTCCTAGCTATAAAAATATCCATATTTGTACTTCTTTTGTATAAGTTCCTCCAAGCTAAAAATAAAATAAAATGAGCATATAATGTTTACACAGTGTCCTTATTATCATAGGCGTTTACATTCAGGAAGTTTAACTCTTTGGTCGTCGAATTTTGAGCTCTTTCCTGAATTTTGAGCTCTTTCCTTAGCTTAACACGTCTTTTTGGTTCACAACAAGAAAAAAATGCAACGCCCCTTCTAAACTTAAAAAATAAGATAAATTTTGATTTTAATTATTTCGAGCTATAAAAATATCCATAATTACTTTTTATAAGTTCTCACAAGATAAAAAAAGAAAATATAGCTCTACGCCTACTTGGTTCACAACAAGACCTCATAGGGTGACGAGACCAACAACTGTGATGCCTGGAACTATGGGGCTCACAGCATAGTGTCTGATATTGATAAAAAAAAATCCAAACACCAGCATAGGACAAGACAAGACAGTCTGGTCAGGGATCGAACCGGCTACCTAATAAGGAAGCGTACGCTCCTCCACCGTTGTAGTTGAGTTGCTTTAATATCCAAGAGCAGCGTAGGATATATTGTGATGGGTCCCAAGACTGACGTCTGACAATTTTATGTGCTGCCACACACGAGACAGACCGGGGATACCATGACTCCTATCTCAGACGATCACATTAAACTGACACCGACCCAACGTTACTCTCTAAAATGGTAATGTAGATGGATAGCGCCGGTAAAAATACCTCGGTGCTGGTCTATACATCGGGCCCTACGCTGATAAGTACAAATCAATTCTAAGTCGTTAAGAACAACTCTAGGTCGTTAAGTACAAATCAACTCTAAGTCGTTAAGTACAAATCAAGTCTAAGTCGTTAAGTACAAATCAAGTCTAAGTCGTTAAGTACAAATCAACTCTAAGTCGTTAAGTACAAATCAACTCTAAGACATTAAGTACAAATCAACTTTAAGACGTTAAGTACAAATCAACGCTTAGTCGTTAAGTACAAATCAAATCTAAATCGTTAAGTACAAATCAACTCTAAAACGTTAAGTAAAAATCATCAACTCTAAGTCGTTAAGTACAAACCAACTCTAAGTCGTTAAGTACAAATCAACTCTAAATCGTTAAGTATAAATCAACTCTAAATCGTTAAGTACAAATCAACTCTGTCGTTGTACTCGGACCCTAGATCTAGTCAAAACCAGGACTCAGCCAGACTGGTTCATTGAAGTCGCCGGGCCTGTTTTGTTTTCGGATGTGTTTATGCGTGTGTGTGTGTGTGTGTGTCTTACATCATTAAATCCTTGTTCCCCAGTGACCTTGCCTTTCGGAACTACTGTCTGGTTTTTGAGGAGTGTATTTTCATTTGTGTTTTGTTTTGTTTTTGTTTGTTTGTTTTTTTTTGGTTATCTTTTTTTCGGGGGGGGGGGGGGGGGGGGGGGGGGGCATTGAAGAAAAGACTTCCTGCCTCTCACCAACCAAAAGAGATTTTTTTGTATTTCGGAGAAAATCTCACAAACTTTATAATATCCGGAAGAGAAACCTAAAAATGAATTCTATAAAAAGTAGGGGTTGTTCTGCCGTAGAAGTTAGCACTAGGCTTTAGAGGATGTTTTAAGTTGGGTTTTTTTGTTTTGTTTTGTTGTTTTTTTGTTTGTTTTAGTTCTCATTATTTTTTTAACGTGGTTTCCTTGGATGAAATAATAATTTTCAATGAATTTTTCCTTGTAAAATAACAAAAAATATATTTTCAAAAAAGATTTTTCTCTCAAGGCATTAAGCAATACAATAATTTTGATGGTTAAACTATTTTAATTATGCATACATTTTACAATACTGCTTATGATCTATTGCACACTAAGTGAAAAGAGGCCATGCTGTTTTTAATTTACTTTAATAGGAAAATATATTTGAAAAACATTAACTACCTTAAAGTTGTAAATTTTCATTTATATAAAATGTGAAAGCGTAATTTGATTAATTTTATGTTCAGATCCTAATATATATTTTTTAATATAGCTTTTTCTTAAACTTAAGCTAAGTTAAGGTTTGGTAGCACAGTGCTTTTTTCCGTCTTTGGCATTTCATAAATTAATATCAGGACTAATTTTCATGATCTCAGCAGTAAAGTGGCATCTCGCATTTTACAAAACATTGAAGAATCAGAGCATTTCAGAAGTAATAAGCTTGGGCATTTCACAACTATGTAACGGTTTATTCACTTCGTTAAATTTTGAATTGACTTACTTCACTAATGTAAGACCTCATGACTGTGTAGTACCAGTATACGAACCGGATTCGCTATGGTGTTTGAGTCCAGAGCATTAGGTTCTGAACCGTAACCCTGGGTAACGAAGCTTGGCAAAAACTGGTATTTTAATTACTTTAGATGGGAATAATATTGAATAACAGAACCAACGGAACGCATCTTGTGTGTTGGTTCAGTGGGCCTTTAACCATTAGTTTTGAGGATTTTGAACTCCCATTTCGAGTTTTGAGAGGGATATTTAATATATATTATTGTGGCTGCAAAGGGTTAAACATTTGGCTTTTGAACCTGTGGTTTGTTCTGCCTGACTCTGATTTTCTTTTTTTCTCTGTCTCTCTGTCTCTCTGTCTCTCTATCTCTCTCTCTCTCTGTCTCTCTCTCTCTCTCTCTCTCTCTCTCTTAATAATTATATCATAAACAGCGCTGACGTTGGAGGTTAAACCAACCCAACTAAACTCTCTCTCTCTCGCCCTCTCTCTCTCTCTCTGTCTCTCTCGTTTTTTTTTAATGTTTACCATAACAGGTATCAAACAATCTATCCGTATCGCATTATAGAGTAAAATAAAAACTTAGGTATATATGCGTATCGTGTATTACTGTGGCACCTATCGCCATCGCTCTTTTTTTAAGTTTTGTTCTTCCCTAAATCAACGGTGAAAATTTTTTCGCTCTTTTTTTAAGTATTTCTTGCACACCTTTAACTAATAAACCCAGAAAACAGCGTATATAGGTAGATATCCTTGTTGTTTAAACGTATCTTAAATTCACAAAAGAATCCTATACGCATGGAGGCAAGATATGAGATTCGAAACCCACGCCTCCTTGGAGTCATTGCTTATTAGTCAAGAGCCCTACCTACTGATCTACATGTATTTGGTTACTTAACCAGCTGGCTTTCATATAGAACGCTGCTTCTCGAAGTTTCTGACTAAGAAAAAATCACGTTAGATGGTTGCAAAGTTTTGTCTAAAAGCCGAACATCAGCAAATATGCTATAGTGCGTATGGGTCACAAGACTAGCGTCTTACAATTTCACGTGCTGCCAAACATAGACAGTTTATATCTATTGCAAGAGACACCATGCCTATTTATATAATTCTATAAATTTATAGTGTTTTAGAAATAAGATCGGATATTACATAACTTACATAGTTGACGAGGACTGCAATGTTATGAGCATTATTGCTTTTGTAACGTGAAACTAACTGGTGAAAAATGATCGGTTTGTTTAGAGATTATATAACCTGAAGCGAGTGATGATGCGAATGGAAATGGGGAGATTCTAAAGCCACTGACCCAACAATGCCCACGCCATTCAACATGCATTAACCCTTTTCAAACTGCACGGCCTTTATATCGGCTCATTGGATATGAGCTTATACTAGTTATAGATAGGGTGCTAAAGGGTTAATTTATATGTTGTTGCCAGGTTTGGGCTTCAGGTTTCTGATTTACAATAGCATGGTATAAATCTAGCTTTAACATGATACTTAACGTTTATCTCTGGGGTGATTTTTTTTTTTTTTTTTTTGCTGAATTGTCATAATAGAGAATGTGAATTGTCCAAAAGTTGTGTAACTTGGTTGGATGACAATAGTTTTACGTTAGAGTTAGGATTTAGTGAGCTCATCAAGTGGCCTCGCCCGATAAGACGCAACAATTCGTTTCATTTGAAGAGCGGTTTAATGGGAAAGGTTATAGAGAACATAATCATCGCAGAAACAAGATCACACATGAGGTTTTTGCTTGTAAAACATTTCTCGTGCCTCCCAACAAAATATAATAATATTTTGTGAACTATCATTTCCTTTATCAATAAAAAATAACTTCTGAATTAAAAAGAACAAAGTAATAAATATTTTTCTAAACTTTGGTCATCCTATTTATTGAAGAAGCAGGATGTGAGACAAACATAACACAAAAGCACAACCCTGACTATACAATGATAAAACCACTGTGTTTCTAAGTGGTTTGATGACAGACTCTTCAAGTTGCTTCCGGATGCGATAAACAGGAGACACTAACTGTGTGGTAATGATGCTCTGAGAAGTTAGTCAACTATAGTGGTATAATGTTCTAAAATACACCTACTAAGGATCTAGAGAGTTTTACAAATTAGATAGGACATCATACAACTGAGGAAACTGTGAGATTTAGAGGTCTAACTTATCATCAGGATTTGCACACCAACAAAATAAATAACGCTTTAGGCATTTCCCGTAAAATGTATAAACTATCCCGTAATGTAAAAACTATTCAATATGGCGGTTACCGTGCTGACGTGCCGTAAATAAACAAACATTATCTCCTATTTTTGACAATGTACATAACCCAAGATAATTTATAGAGTTTTTTTTTCCTAATTTTATAATATGTGGTACATAAATAATATTTAAAGGAAGTTTATGGAAACCTTCAACAGTAATATTGTCACAGCTAATACTGTAATAGCAATAATATTGCTTTGTATTCTTTCGTTTTTCTGTTTTGTAACAAATAAAAAAATTCTGATTTTTCTGTGGCAGTTCGTTTGTTTATCGCGGAGTGCCCATCATCAACACGTTTAGTTTCATTTGTTTATTAGAAGTTTAAATTTCGGGAGGTTGCAAGAGAAGGGTAAGAACCTCGAAGAAAGTAATTGTCGTGAGGATGGCAACACTTGTACCTCTACTCTACTATCCCCCGAGCCCTGCTTGTCACTCAGATGAGATACCAAAACTTGCATCAAAAAAGCGAATCTGTATAAACTGTCCTCGCAATGGGGAAGACCGCAGATCGAAATCTACGCTCCTTACTGGTTGGTTCAGTGTTAGTACAATATGCGACAATGAAACAGGATTTCTGATATATTTGCATCCCCAAACCGTCTCGTGTGTGGCAGCACGTTAAATTGTCAGACGTTAGTTTTGGGATCCGTCCACAATATGCACTAAACAATGCTGACCTTGGACGTTAAGAATCCAACTCACTCATTCACTCACTCACTCCACTCACTCTCTCACTCACTCACTCACTCACCGACTCTCTCACTATCTCCCTGACTCACTCCCTCCCTCACTCATCCACCCTCTCACTCACTAACTCACCCACTGTACCGCCACACTAGCCACTTCTGACTCACAACGACTTGCTCACTCCACTGCCCCCAAGTACCTTTTCTCACTAACTCCCTCACTCTCTCTCTCTCACTCATTCTCTCACTCTCTCACTCACTCACTCACTCTCTGAAACGCCACACTGACCACTTACGACTTACAACGACTTGCTCACCCCACTGTTAACAAGTACCTTCTCGAGAGAGACACTAGGGCGAGACTGTCACGGAGAGATCCCAACATACCCTGGCACACTGGCGTGCGGGAATTCCCAAAGAGGATGCTACAGGTCTGGGAGTTAGATTGGGTGTGTAGCCTAGCATAGTTGGTAGAGCTCTCGAGCTGTGTGCAAGGGGGTCTATGTTCAAGTCTCAGCTGGTACATCAATCTCAGAAAAGGTTTATGTGGGGAGCCTAGAGGAAGCAAAAATGTTAAAATAATTATCCCATGACTGTGAAATTAAGCTCTGTCTCTTTATTGTTCGCGAGTACTTTGGAAAAGTCAGACAATGGCAGATAAGACTCTGCCTCTTCCTTTTTTGACTCACTCTCTCTCAATCTATCTCACTCTCTTTACCTTTCTTCCTTTATCTCTCGCTTGCTATCTTTCTTTTCATTTTTCCCCTTCTATCACTACACAAGTTGGGTAGGTGATTGTATAAAGTGACGGCTGAGTCGATAGTAGTGGTATCATAGCTCTGCCTCTCTCCGTCTCTCTCTTTATCTATCTCGCTCCCTTCTCTCTCTTCCTCTCTCTCTCTCTCTGTCTCTCTCTCTCTCTTTCCCTCTCTCTCTCGCTCCCTTCTCTGTCTTTCTCTGTCTGTCTGTTTCTCTCTCTATCTCTCTCTGTATCTCTCTCTATCTCCCCCTCTCTTTTTGTCTCTGTGTCTCTCTTCTCCCCAAATTTCTGTCTTTCTACCTGCCATCCCTCCATTCCACTCATAACTACCACTCAAAAATTTAAAAAATCTGTGTCTTTCTTTTTCTGGAAACGCCTTTCTGTCAATCAGACTCGAACCGTAAACACCATTGTTGTGACGCGTGCTGGTGTAGCGAACTGTAACCCTGTCCACCTTCCAGGCTTTCACCAGTCCCTGTTTTTTTGTGTAAACAGCCATTCAACTTTCAATATTGTTGAGCATGGTCTAATCTAAACATTTCTAATTTTCGAGAGGTTCTTAAACATAGGGGTAATAATTCCTGATAACAGAATAAAAGAGTTTGGCTTCGGTAAAAGGTTTGAATAAGATGTTATTATACGAGCTAGGTTACTGCGATTTCTACGAAAAGAAAGCGGTTTGGAAAAAACAGTAATTAGTTTTTTGATAAGTAAAATATTGTCCATCGTGTTTGGCGAATTTCGTTTAGTTGTAAGTAAAAAAATTGTAAATTCACAAAAAGACAAATAATTAGTGTTGATTTCAAAATTGTTATTTCTTTTCATTTTTATGTTGGTTCTAAGAATTTTTAATTTACTAATAAATGTGTCCCTTTAAACATTAATAAAAAACGATTGAGAGAAAAAAACCAGACAGGCAGACAGACAAACAGACTTGAAAGATTGAGGGAGAAAGAAATGTGTGTGTGTGTGTGTGTGTAGTTAGAAAAGCTGGATATTGTAACAGATTTGCTGGTGAGGACTCTCTCTCTCTCTCTCTTTCTCTTTCTTTGTATATGTCTGTCTGTCTCTCCTCTCCCCAAATGTCTCTCTTTCTACCTACCATCCCTCCTCCCCACTCACAACTCCTACTAAAAAATTTAAAAAATATGTGTCTTTCTTTTTCTGGAAACGCCTTTCTGTCAATCAGACTCGAACTGTAAACACCATTGTTGTGACGCGTGCTGGTGCAGCGAGGTGTAACCCTGTCCACCTTTCACCAGTCTCTGTTTTTTTGTGAACAGCCATTCAACTTTCAATAATTATTATTGAGCTTGGTTTAATCTAAACATTTCTGATTTTCAAGAGGTTTTTAAACGTAGGGCTGGTAATTTCTGATAATAGCATAAAAGAGTTTGGCTTTAGTGCAAGGTTTGAATAAGATATTATTATACGATGTAGATTACAGCGATCTCTACAAGTAGATAATGGTTTGGAGAAAAATATTGAATAGCTAGTTTATTTAATTAGTTAGATGTACATGTACATACCCATTCCACCGTGTTTAGTAATGTTCGCTTGATTGTAAGTTTTAAAAAAAGTATACTTGTATATTTAAGAGGTCATCAGTCTTTTTTTCTATTTTTTTCTGTTACTTAGCGTCTAATTTCAGCACTATAGTATGTAGGCTATAATTATTGTGGACGCAGCCCATGATGAACGTCTGACAATTTTACGATCTGTGCAGGGATACCATGAATTCTGGCAAATTTAGACCGATCGTGGGTTTTTTTTATTATATGTATATATATATATATATATATATATAATAGAGGCAGAAAGAGAGAGAGATGGAAAGAAATACACATATAGAGAGAGGAAAATTAACATTTGTGTTGTTGAGTTTATTTCTTCTGGAAATATTGACCGGTGCTTTTCCACTACACTCGATAAGTTGCTTTCTTTATTTTATGTTGTGATGTAACAATTCACATAGGCCTCTCTACTTATTGACAATAATTATTCCACATCTTAGAATGGACCAGTCCAGCTAATAATTATATGCAAGACACACTCCCCCATCAATGTTGAATGTTTATGATTTCGCGTGACTTTGTTTAGTTTTGGGTTCGAGAGTTCTTGAAACAAACACAAGAGAGGCGTTAAAACTTTGCGCATGGAGTTTGCATAACAAAGACTTTGTTTATGTAAATAATTATGTTCTTTTTTTCCTTTCATACATTCATTTTCCTATTTTGAAATACCAACTCTCATAGATTCTGTCAAATTTATTTATTTTTTATCTTGAAGTGCCTTTATATTATTATGTTGGTAAATATGATGCATGGTCTTTTTCCAAATAAAATTCAATTCAATTTGTTTCCCTTCTTTCTGTCTTTCTCTATCTCTTTCTCAACGCAGTTATATTTTGCTCTCTCTCTCTCTCTCTCTCTCTCTCTCTCTCTCTCTCTCTCTCTCTCTCTCTCTCTCTCTCTCTCTCTCTCTCTCTCTCTCTCTCTCGTTTCATATGGCTTTCACGTTCTCTCTTTTTTCTCTCTCCATCATCTCTCATTCTATCTCTATCGCTCTCTTATAATCTGTCTTTCTTTCTATCTATCAATTTATCTATCTATCTATCTATCTATCTATCTATCTATCTATCTATCTATCTATCTATCTATCTATCTATCTATCCATCTATCTATCTATCTATCTATCTATCTATCTATCTATCTATCTATCTATCTATCTATCTATCTATCTATCTATCTATCTATCCGTCTGTCTGTCCTGTAACACAACTAAGGGAGATGGACAGAAAGAGAGATAGAGAATAGTATAGAAAGACAGACAAACGTACATGCATTAAGAAAAATAGACCTGCCTCTGTTTAGTTTTGGGTTCGAAAGTTCACATAACAAACATTGCAGTGGAATTCAAACACAACAGTGACGTTTTAAAGTGCGCTGCAAGTTTGCATAACAAAGAAACTATTTAGATTAAATTGTTCTTTATTTCTCGTTCTTCCATCTCCATCTCTGTCATCTGTTTTGCTGCCGACCTTATTTCGCTTAATATTCCTCTCTCTCTGTCTCTCTTTCTATCTGGCTCGCTTTGTCTCTCAGTCTGGCTGTCTTTCTATCTGTTTCTCATACTCTCTTTATCTCTCTCTATCTCTCTATCTAGCTATCAATGTGTCTATACCCTGTATGTCTACCTGTATCTCTCTCATTTTCTCTTATCTGCCTGTCCGCCTGACTGTCTGAAGCTCTAGTTGTGTTCTTTTCATCCATCGTTACACCCTCGTCTCTCTCTTTATATTTATTTTTTTTCTCTCCTTACACCCATCTATCTATCTATCTATCTATCTATCTATCTATCTATCTATCTATCTATCTATCTATCTATCTATCTATCTATCTATCTATCTATCTATCTCTCTCTCTCTCTCTCTATCTATCTATCTATCTATCTGTCTATCTATCTATTTATCTATCTATCTAACTTTCGCTCTCTCCCACTCCCCCTCTCTGACTTTCATGCTCCCTCTCTGTATGTCCGTCTGTCTGTCTCTTTCTCTCTCCTCTTCTACTCCCTTTTATCCCCTCTGTATCAACCTCTCTAAATCCCTCCCTCCCTTTCTTGTGCCCCTCTTCTGTGTGCCTTCAACCCTAACAAGAGAGGGCGCAGGTGTGTGAATACTTTAATGAATACAATTTTTCTTTACCAAGCTTCTTTAAAAACATTCAATCCGCCCATCTAATTACATGCATAGGCCTATGTCATTCTATTCAGTTTTTACAAAATGTTCGTTGCACCATTCGACACTGCATAGGATTTCTGCAAAATTCTTTTTGATACTTAAGGGTCCGACTAGTTGGCAAAGCTGTATTTTTATGATTTGTTTTGGTGCTGTTGAGCATAAAGTTTGGGCTAAATATTTTCTTCTATTTATTCCAATTTTTTTTATTGCTTAGCCTTTCTTCCTCTCTTCCTTACTCTGTATCCCTCTTTTCACTTTCCATCTCCATCTTACATACTTACTTACTTACCTTGTATTTATGTGTCTATCTATCTATCTCATTCTCTCAAACTTTCTTTTTCTCTACCGCTGTTTATCTTTATACTAATTTTCACCTTCTCTACCACTAATAGTCATGTGGGTGTCAGTATAATGTGACCGCCTGAGATAGAAATCCTAGTATTCTGGCAATGCCCCCATTTGGCATCACGTAAAAGCTGTCGGACGCTATTTTTGGGACCCGACCTATAATTACGCTCAAACTATTTAAACTCAAAGCATTGGCAACAGTTACTGCCCCCTATTTTTCCAGTACCTTTCCTGTCCTCAAATCTGCTAATCCACTTCAAAAGGATCTGTGGTGTTTTAACTGCGACGGCGCTATAAAAGATCACACAGGTTTTTAAACAGGACAAGATTACGCACCGCACCAGTGCAAACTCGTTCAAGCCTGAGCAAATTGATTATTTTGGTCCCCTTGAAAAGATGTTTGTCGATGTTTTTTTGTACTTGTTTTTGTTTTTCTATTTATTTAATTGTTTTCTTGTTGTTGTTGTTGCTGCTGATATTGTTGTTTGTTTTGCATGTTTGTTTTTTGTCACACTGACCTGCAGATGGCGAAAACAGGCTTTTCAAGTGGGTTTTTCATAGGTTTTTTTTCTTGTAATTAGCCCTGGGTTTTCCGAAAATGCAAACGTAAAGAGAGAGAATATCTCAGATTTGAACCTTGGACCTTGGCATGTGTCCATCTAGAGCACTATGGCTGAACTTGGTACCACCGTGTCGCAATTTTTTTTTAGCAAAAGCCGAGACAAGTATGTGTGATTCTTAACTTGATCTATCTATCAAGCACGCTTTACGACCGCTGGTAGCTTTCGGTTAGTTCGTTGAGTTGAGGAGCAAGGGGTTTCGTGTCTTCGTTGTTCGAATCTCATTGGGACGTTGGATGTTAAGAAATTGACTAACTCAGTTAATCCCCTCTTCTTTCTATCTCTCTGACTCTCTATCTATCTATCTATCTCTCCCACCTGTCCCTCTCTCTCTCTCTCCCTCTCTCTCTCTCTCTCTGACTCTCTATCTATCTATCTATCTCCGCCACCTGTCTCTCTCTCTTCTCTCTCTCTCTCTCTCTCTCTCTCTCTCTCTCTCTCTCTCTCTCTCTCTCTCTCTTTATTTACCACAATACCACCCCTTTCGTCCTTCAATGAGTAAATCACACACCCATATCCTCAAACCTAATCCCTTACCCTCACCTTACTGACTACAACCACCCCTACCCCCACCCAACACCCTCCCTATCCCTGGCCTGGTTTGTTATTGTTTTTTTACCTCACACCCAGAACAATACCTCCCGACTAGTTACCTAACTGTTATTGTCCACACATGTAACCTCCCGTCTTAAATCCACGCCTGTAAGCCGCCGTCTTAAATCCTCGCTGCGGAACCAAAGACCATAGACCAAAAAAAACACAAGGACAACAACAACTGTTATTGTTGCTGGAAAGACAAAAAGACCTTGCGAACCATTCAACGTTAACTGATGACATAATCGCGACAATAAGGCATATTGTTTCCTAAACGCTCATTGGCTCCGTAAGTGTAGAGGATACAGCGATGCTATTTGACTATCTGTGTCCTGAGGGGGGCGCAGTGGTCCTGGGGTAGAACATCGACTTCCGACGCAAAAGGTCCCGAATTCGAATCCTGGTGGTTGCGTTCCCTTCTGTTGGGTCGGTGTCAGTATAATGTGACCGGCTGAGAGAGGAGTCATGGCATCCCCGCCCTGTCTCGTGTGTGGTAGCACATAAAAATTGTCAGACGTCCGTCTTGGGGCCCGTCCACAATATAGCCTATATAGTGCTGATGTTGGACATAAAAAAACTAACTCAACTCAACTCAACTCAAATCTGTGTCTGGTATCCTCGGGATAGAGCTATGATTGGACGCGTCTGCAGATTTCCTTAACCCTTTACCTACCGTCTTGATTTTCCCCCATGTGTTCCGTTTTCGCAAAGTCTTCAGAACCCTGGAGGTGACGATAACACCGCCTAGCGGGGAACAACCCCAACACTGCAGGATTGTTTTCCTTACGGTGTTAAACCCGCACCCCTCAGGGGCCGAGTATACGTACCTGTAATGTCCCGACACGTCCAGATAGTGTACCCAGGCGGTCTGGAACGCGCGGCGAACCGTGTCTGTTTCTCTCTCCTCTTCTACTCCCTTTTATCCCCTCTGTCTCCACCTCTCTAAGTCCCTCCCTGCCTTTCTCATGTCCCTCACCAGTAGGTGAAGGAAACCTTCAGAAGCGCCCAGTCATAGCTCTATCTCGAGAATAACAGACACAAATAGTCTGATAGCCTTACTGCGGTGGTTGGCGAAAACATGGATTTACATACAACTTTACATTGCCTGATGTACTTTTGAAAGTTTGGCGAGAATGCGTTCTTTGTAGATACTGGAATGAGAAGATTGCTTCTAATTTAGAGTCTACTAAGTTGTGGAGGATCTTTCTATATTATAGCGACGGTCCCATTGCTAATGCACCAGTAAAGGTCGAAACCGCGGAAATTTATTTTGTTTTTGTCGTGAGTTTCAAAACGAGGATCTATCACTTGAGCCCAGTTCGTCCTAGTCCCCCTCAACCTTCCTCCTTCTTCCCCATCCACCACAAGGAGAAATAGATCAGTGTGAAGATGAGAAAATAAAAAGAGATGGATAGTGAGAGAGATAAAAAGAAAAGAGAGAGAGAGAGAGAGAGAGAGAGAGAAAAAGAGAGAGCTAGAGAGAGAGAAAAAGAGAGAGAAAGAGAGAGAAAACGAGAAAGAGAGAGGGAGAGAGAGAGAGAGAGAACGAAAGAGAGAGAGATAGAGAGAGAGAAAAAGAGAGAGAAAGAGAGAGAAAACGAGAAAGAGAGAGGGAGAGAGAGAAAGAGAGAGATAGAGAGAGAGAGAAAGAGAAAGAGAGACAGAGAGAGAGAAACAGAGAGAGAGAGAGAAAGAGAGATAGAGAGAGAGGGGGGGGGTAAAGAAAAATATAAAAAATGAGAGAAAGAGACAGCCTGTCAACATAGATTAAGGAGGTACAGAAATACATAAAAAATAAAGACAGAAAAGGATAAACCGTCTTAGATAGATTGGTAGGAGGCAAGTCACACAAGCTGAAAGATACAATAAAATGTACATGTACACGCACTAACTGGCAGTAAGACTGGTCACGGTGTTACCTCCCTTTGATGTTTTATGGGTCAGTTGTTCCTGACCATCCATCTCTGGCGTGAAGTGGCCAAAACACAAACTGACCAGCCCACCAGGTCGTTAGGTCAAGTCTACAGAAGCATTATGTTTTGGTCACTTACAGAGAAGAGAAATACAAAAATGAGAGAGAGATAGTGAGTGAGGTAGAGAGAAAGAAAGAGAGAGAGAGAGACAGAGAGAGAGAGTTTGGTTTTCGAGAAAGCCACAATAGACGTATTACTTTTTTTTAAGCAGAGCAGTAGTAGTGGAAGTAATGAAAGGTGTAGAAATAATAGTTGAAATGATAGTGACTCATTTCAGAAAAATAAATGCAACAACTACCACGAGTGTTATAACCAGATGGCTCAACCAGGAATGCGTCGACAAATGAATTACAACCATCACATTTGGCCCAAGAGCCGATTACTTTGGCTCTCTCTGAACATCCATTTGACTCCGTTTGCTGGCGGTTCGCTATGCACTGATCAAGGCCCATTTCTTGACTTCTACACAATATCAAAACAAAACAATTTTTCTTGTGGCAAATACACTGTTCTGTTGCGTATCAGTAACCCTTCTCTCTTTCTCCCTCTCCATTAATAATTTTCTCTCTATATCTCTCACTATCTCTTTCTCTCCTTTCTCTCTCTCTCCTCTCTCTCTCTCCCTCTCTCTCTCTCTCTCTCTCTCTCTCTCTCTCTCTCTCTCTCTCTCTCTCTCTCTCTCTCTCTCTCTCTCTCTCTCTCTCTCTCTCTCTCTCTCTCCCTCTCTCTCTCTCTCTCTCTGGAAGCTCGCCACGAAGTGGGCTAGGCAGACCTTCTGACTCCTGACGAGGTTTGTGTTTCTAGCCAAAATCTACGGATTATCTTTTAATCCCGTGGTTAACGCGGCTTTAATTGGTTGTAATCCACACAAAAGATTCCTGTGGTAAAATAAGGACTCGTAACAATTCTGACACATACCGTGACCTCAGATTGTTAAGTCGATAGTGTTCAAGTTTGACAACTATGAGGCTACAAGTTCGAATCTCCCCCGGCCGGTGTCTCTATTATCTTAAAGGATTATTCGTAGATCTTTGAGGACTTTAGACTAACCAAGGAATCGATACTTCCTCTACTTCTACCCCACACTAAATCCACATTGGGGACTGCGATTTCTGCAAAAGAAATAGCAACACTAGATTTTCTACGGCTGCTGCTGCTGTTGTTACGACGGCGACGAAGATAGCGGCTGCTCTTCTGGAGAGAGAGAGAGAGAGAGAGAGACAGAGACAGAGACAGAGATAGAGAGAGAGGGAGAGAGATGGGGAGGTGGCACGATGGAGGTGGTGATATACCAAGACATTGATTTAGAGGTATAGCTTGATACAGGGATAACTTCATTAAGAGAGATTGAGAGACACAGAGTACAATAGCAGTGCTACACTCACCCATAAACCCTGCACAGTCAAGCTGACGTGCCGTTAAAAAATAACGCAAAGTCCAGAGAGAGAGAGAGAGAGAGAGAGAGAGGTAGATGGGGGAGAGAGATAGAGAGAGAGAGAAAGAAAGAAAGGAATTGAGCGATGGAGATGGGGATATATGGAAAGATTGAGTTAGAGGTATAGCTTGATACAGGAAGAGAGATTGAGAGACAGAATAAAATAGCAGTGCCACACTCACCCATAAACCCGCAGAGTCAAGCTGATGACGTGCCGTTACAAACAACGCACAATCAATCGCATATCGACCCGTGTCCAGCTCGCATAGCTCACTGACCACACCGTATGTCCAGTGTCAATGACCGCGGGGGTCCCAGGCTGGTCAACTCTTGACCAAACAAGAAGATCAGGCTGCATCCTCCTGAGACAATGCTGGGAGTGACCGGTCCACCTCTGTCCAGTTTTGGACGCTTTGCGATTCTGACGAACATAAACGAATGACACAATCAGGACTATAGGGGAATTTTCTCTGATCGCTCATTGGCTCTGTAAGTCTAGGCTAGAGATATGATTGGACGCCGGTGAAGATTTTCTTACGTGACGTCTTGGCTTTCCGTATGGGTCTGTTATCGCAATGTTTCTCATTCCTACGTCTGTCCACCTCACAATTTCCACACTCCCAATGGCAGGGAGCATACAATGTAGGAGCAGATTTTAAAAAAATCTATATACTCGTAAAAGTCATTAAAAAATATACACGTTCAAGACAAAACAATTTGCTGCCTTTTCATGACAACAATCTTAAAACGCATTCACGATTGATATTTTCCCCAATCCATACGAAAATACCTACCCTATTACTGTTTCATAAATTGCAATACCTAATTTTCCCGAAACTCGCCACCAATTTGCACAGCTTGCGCACATTTTTTTCGGAATGCAAATGGATGTTCTTGGAAAACTTCTGAAGAGCTGTTTGTGCTTCTGCGAACTCCATAATAATATCCAGTGCCCGATACTGCGTACGTCGAACTGTGGGTTAATGAGTTCATGAGTTAGTTTAATGTCTCATGTCAGCAATAGATATGCTATACTTTGGACGGATCCCAAGACTGATGCCTGACAATTTTATATGCTGCCACACCACTAGACAGGGCGGGGATACCTTGACTCCTGTCTCAGCCGTTCACAATAAACTGACGCCAAAACAACCAAATACGTCGGTATGTGGACTGTGGACCATATATCGCCTCACTGGTTCGTATTTTCTTTTCCCTCACTAAGTGACCAATTACGGACACTCCTTAGCGGACAATGCTGCAATTCTAATAGACAAACAACGCTTAGAGCCCTGAGCTTTGTCTGAAGCCGTTTCAATATTTGTGTTGCGATGATTCGTGAACCGACAGTCCTTCAGGTCATTTGGCTTAAATCGGTGTTTTCTTGATTGACCCACCCCCGCGTTCATTGCTTTCTTTCATACGATGGGGATAATATTTTTTTGGAGGATAAAGACAGAGTTTTTGGTTTATGTGTAGTCACTGGAAATTTACCCGTGAATAAGAAATTGTTGCGTATATTCGAGGAATCAAATGAATGCTGGTGTTGTTCTTTTCCTGTGTTGTTTTTTAAGGTATAAAACTATCTTCGTTGTTATTCTTTAATACCATATTGGCGGTTAAATTTTCCAACGTAGAAGACCTAATTGTATGATAGGACTGGAAGTAATATTTTAGATATGAATTCATAAAGGTTTACGCTTATCTTGAAAGTGTTAAACTTATATACCCATAGTTTAAAAGTGCTATAATAAAAAAAAAAAAAGAACAAAGAACAAAGAAAAAAGTAACATATTTCGAAGATTTAGATCTGAAGTAGCAGATCTAGTTTGACATGAAGGCGTCTATCACCAAATTAACCAGGACGTAACTGCATCATCGATTTTTGCGCTTCCTGAAGATAATCTTCACCGATTACCTCCGTCAAACTCCACCAATAAATACAAGGTCCTATTACATCATCTCGATTACTGTAAATAATCTCTATCGATTGCTCTTGACATTTTTCCGCTTCCCGCCCTGTAGGACTTATCTCGCTCGATTTACGGCGTAAATCAATCAGAGAATTGCTGTCTAAAGGGATTATCGTTTGTATGGTTTTTGCAGTCTAAAGGGATTATCGTTTTTATTGTTTTTGTTGTCTAAAGGGATTATCGTTTTTATGGTCTTGCCGGGCAAAACACTAGGAACATGCCTGAGATCGTCATGTAGTGGGTAGGTTATATCAGGGCCGCGCAAAACAGTAGGAACATGCCTCAGCTCTACATGTAGTGGGTAGGTTATATCAGGCATTCCATAGACCAATATTGCACTTCACAGGCCAAAGTTATGTTGTAGAGGACCACGAGAGAGCCTTAATGGTACTCCAGCCATTGTTGATTAGTGATTGAAGGAGTAGGAAATACGGTATCGGGACAAACACATTTCTAATTCTCTAACTGCGGTTTGTAATTTGTAATTTGTTTTTGTGAGTTGTTTTTGTGAGTGTTCTTTCGAGACACTAGACGGGGGGTGGGTCGCAGTGGGAAAATAATATATTTTGCTTCTTAAGGTGAAGTGTTTGAAGTGAAGTAGGGATAAAAGATATGAATTTATATCAGTCCTTGTGATTCTTTTTTATATTAATAAATATTAATATTATTATTGTTAAAACGCTAAGTTTTATACAGAAGGAGACACATAGGCAAAAGCATATTCATATCAAGTAATAATTATTCATTGCATGGCTGAATTCCATTTGAAAGACATGCCTCAGATCTACATGTAGTGGGTAGGTTTATATCAGTGCCGAACAAAACACTAGGGACATGCCTCAGATCTACATGTAGTGGGTAGGTTATATCAGACATTCCATAGACCAATATTGCACTTTACAGGCCAAAGTTCTGTTGTACTTCTAGAGGACCACGAGAGAGCCTTAAGGGTACTCCAGCCATTGTTGATTAGTGAGTTAAGGACCAGGAAACACGGTACTGGGACAAACACGGTTTTTCTAACTGCGGTTTGGAATTTGTAACTTGTTTTTGTGAGTGTCCTTTCGAGGCACTAGAGGGAGTGGGCCGGATTGGGAGAATAATATATTTTGCTTCTTGGGGTGAAGTGTTTGAAGTGAAGTAGGGATAAAAGATATGAATTTATATCAGTCGTTGTTATTCTTTTTTATATTAATAAATATTAATATAATTATTGCTAAAACGCTAAGTTTTATACAGAAGGAGACACATAGGCAAAAGCATATTCATATCAAGTAATAATTATTCATTGCATGGCTGAATTCCATTTGAATTTTGTTATCTTTATGCCGTTTTGTTTTGGGCGTTCTTTCTCTTTGTTGTTGTTGTTGCTTTTATAGTTGTTGCTGTTGTTCTTGTTGTTGTTGTTATTGCTGGTGTTGCTGTTTTGTGTTATAGTTGTTGCTGTTGTTGTTGTTATTCTTGTTGTTGTTCTTTTTGTTGTTGTTGTTCTAGTTATTTTTGTGGTTGCTGTTATAATAAATGTTTTTGTTTTTGTTGTTTGTTTGTTTTTTGTTGTCATCGTTCTTTAATACCACAAAACTTTCTTTTATATAAATGGAATATTGAATCTAGATAAGACTGTTATCTATTTTCTAAAAGCAAAACGGCCGCGCACGGAAGGTAATGAATAGAGATAAATTAAAAAGAAACCAACACAGAAGCCCTACTATAGGTCACCCTTTCTGACACAAAGGGAAGCCACTGGAAAGGCAAAAAGAGAATTCAGGGAAATATAATTATTTTTTTCTTTTTTAATACCCTCGCTTTAGCGTCGTAAGTACAACAAAGCAGTAATTTTACAACACGTCTTAAAACGTTTTATTTCCATTCTTAAGACTTGTTGTAAGCTACTGCGTTGTTGTACTTACAAGCCAAAGCTGTGACGCCAAATTCAATTAAACATAGCGGTATCTTTTCTGCTGTTGACTTAGCTATCTAAAATCGGCCTAGATAAATTTTAAACGTTGTCACATTAAGACGACAGTTATAATACAATGTTAGATTGAAGCCTTAAACAGACTAGGGGTCCAAAATAAAGTAATATAATATTTATATTATTGGATATTACGGCAGTACAAGAAGTGACTACAAATATTTTGGTTGTTAATAGTAAAGTATGGGTCTTTTTACGGTTACTTTTTGGGCTCACCAAATCACTTTTTTTATAACAGTTTTTGTATTCTATTACTAGTATTATTGATTTTGGTAGAAAAGTTAACTTTGACAATATTAACGTTATACTTCTGCTATAGTTACTTTTAGAGACTTCCTGATGTCCAGTTGGTAGTGCCATGAATTTAGAAATGGTTGTGAATTGCCAAAGCTTTAGAGTGTTGGTGTCCAGATCGAGAGGTCCGTGGTTCGAATCCCACGATTGGTAGATTTACCTGTGCGCTTACGTCTCCTGTAACTGGTTGCGTCGGTGTTAGCATAATGTGACCGGCTAGGACAGGAGTCATGGTGTCCCCGCCCTGTCTCGTGTGTGTCAGCACATACAATTTTCAGACGTCAGTCTTGAAGCCCGTCCACAACATAGCCTATAAAGTGTTGACGCTGGACGTTAAACCAACTCAACCCAACTCAACTCTTTTATTTGACATGTACGAACATCGTAACCGTTCTAGTTCAGTGACTTTCTATCTCTGCCTAGAAGTGAACCTGACGAAAGTTAATAATAGACCAAGAGTTACTTTAGTTGAGAAAAAGGGGTACAGTATTCTCTCTCTCTCCCTCTCTCTCCCCCCCTCTCTCTCTCTCTCTCTATCTCTCTCTCTCTCTCTCTCTCCCCTCTCTCTCTCTATCTATCTATCTATCTATCTCTCTCTCTCTCTATCTATCTATCTATCTATCTCTCTCTCTCTCTATCTATCTATCTATCTATCTCTCTCTCTCTCTCTCTCTCTATTTTCCCTTCTGGATTTAACGTCTCCTAGGTTCCCCTGAGAAATCCAATACGGCGAGACGGGAAGTTGGTTAAACTTTACTACATAAGCATAACGACCTTCACTCATTACGTCAGATTTCGGGGTTGTTTTTAATACATATGAATTAACAAATATTTAGTAGTGGAGTTGACAGTTAACCGCAGGTTTGAAAAGAAAATCGCCGAGAAGGGAGAGGAGATATGAGGGGGTATGTGGCATATATAATTAGGCTTTGTGCTGTACCGTGGAAGGGACAGAAGGAGCGTTGGGCGACTGGTCCAGAACTTGTATGCATGTAGGCCTTGTGGCCCTGGCCTGAATGGCAGTAATAACTGGGATTAGAGAGGGCCAGCTTTGATACAGATCTGAATTAAACATCGGGTAGCTTTGTGCTGTACCGTGGAGCGGACAGAAGGAGCGGTGGACGACTGGTCGAGAACTTGTATGCATGTAGGCCTTGTGGCCCTGGCCTGAATGGCAGTAATAACTGGGATTAGAGAGGGCCAGCTTTGATACAGATCTGAATTAAACATCGGGTAGACAGATTCTACATGTGTGGGGACTGGGTCTCAAAAGGAGGTGCTTGTGGTGAAGGGAAGAAAAGACTAAAGAGGGGTAAGAAAGGGGGAAAGGAATAAAGAAGCAGAAATACCAAAGGTTGAGGATAACAGTAGTCTTGAGAAAGAAAGAACACTAGAGGAAAAAAAGAAAAGAAAGAAGCCAGATAAGGACAGGGAGACAAGCAGAAAGGAAAAAGGAAGAGAGGGACGACAATGATCAAGAGAAATAGAGTGCGCTCTATGAAAAAAGCGAAAAGAAAAAAGAAAAAAAAGAATTCAACAAAGTAGAGAGAAGCTAGAAAAAACTGGGGACAAAATATACTGAAAAAAATCGAAGAGAGGAGTTGGAGAGGGTGGAGGTTGCATTGGGAGAATAAAACATTAAAAGAGTAGAAGGGAAATTAAAAATAAGAAATAATGATAGTGAAAGAAGAGGGTAAATTTTTTAAGGAACATATAGTGAGGACAAGACAGGTAGATAGACAGAAAGACAGAAAGACAGACAGACAGACAGACAGACAGACAGACAGACCGATTGACTGACTGACTGACTGACAGTCAGGCAGATAGATAGACAGACAAACGGACAGATAGATAGATAGATAAATAGACAGTTGTCATTTCTTACTAACACTGATACCACCCTAATAACTGGGAATCAGGGCAGCCTGTTCGAGATCCGAACTCGCAACCTCTCTATTAAGATTCAAACACTTTAACGATGGACCACCACACGCCTAGTACGAGGCAGAAGTTGTAAAACACAGATGTGGTTGGTCCTACAGTGGTTGGTGGCTGCCTCAGGACTGCCAACCCTCTGTTCATAGAAGCGTATTTATACTCTTTTTCGCTTACATTTTTACACTATGATGTCTGATTGGGTTGGCAGCTTTGCTGGCTGCCAAACTTGACACAGCTGTGAATGTCAGAACGCGGTAGATGTGTAAATAGATCTTGAAACAGATGGTCGTAAGTAGGCCTACAGCGTCGTAAGTAGCGTACGACTCATCGTAATTATTCTGATTTGGACATCTTAAGGTGACTTGTAAGCTTACGACACCGTTGTACTTTTGACCATAGCACTGTAATAGCAGTCAACCTAAGTAAACATCGAAGTGAACAATTTTAGCTGAAAAAAGAGTAACGAACATGTGTGAAAATTAAAACGTTTTTTTTTTTCTAGTTTTCTTTTTTTTTTTTTTCGATTGGTTGTCAGCTCCTAGAAATAGAACTAGATACACATCACCACAGCAGTACAACGCCCCATCTAACTTCTAGAAATGCTAAAGATTTAGAGTATTTTAGAAATGTAGTAGTTAATAGTAGTTATGCCCATGGCTCCACAAGAAGCATGTGCCGCTGACTGAGAGGTCATATGTACGCTTAGGCCGCTGGCAATAATCCCTGGTATTGGGGGGGGGGGG
>RQTK01000252.1:341258-347275 GCA_003991915.1 Elysia chlorotica
AAACTTAGACCTGGCTAAACTTAGGCCTGGCTAAACTTAGACCTGGCTAAACTTAGACCTGGCTAAACTTAGGCTGGATAAACTTAGACCTGGCTAAACTTAGACCTGGCTAAACTTAGACCTGATTAAACTTAGGCCTGGCTAAACTTAGACATGGCTAAACTTAGACCTGGCTAAACTTAGACCTGGCTCAACTTAGGCTGGATAAACTGAGGCCTGGCTAAACTTAGACCTGGCTAAACTTAGACCTGATTAAAGTTAGAGCTGAAGGAGTTATCGGAACTCGGAATGTTTCATGAGTAATGATGAATTCATGTGTCGAAACATCAATATAATTATAAGCGAATTAATCAACCCATCCGTTGTTTATTTAGTAGACGTCCTAACCGACCAAATAATCAACAAACCAATTAATCAATCAGTAAATAAATCAATCATTTATTTAGAACTACAAATCAACATATCGCTACAAGCGAAACAAACAAAAACCAAGACATGTTCCTCGACAGGCATCGTTGTACTAGCCCAGCACTGACACCTTAAACAAACTTTGATGGTCACACATTGCAGTTTGGTTTCTCTGACTGTCGTCTACAAACTGCGCAGCTTTGAGCCTCGCTCCCGTCTCGTTCTCCCTCGTTAACATCTCAATCTCAGCCCACGGATTTCTTTACCATAGAGCGCTCGCTGACTGCACGCGTGTCTTTTGCCCAAGTTAAGAGGCTAGACTGCGCTTGTGTGTCCACTTTGATCATTCGTCTCGCGACCCCAGATCTTCTTATCCCTAAACATTAAGCTAAATGGAACCACACTAAAGTGGATACTTTATGCGTTATTTCTTTGTCATACATTTGACATAAAAGCAATCTCCAAATTGCTAACCATAATTATTGATGCCTTCACCTGTATGAGGATGCGAAGACTTGTTACACTACTAAGAACCCGAGTTGAGTTGAGTTGGTTTAACGTCCAACATCAGCACTATATAGGCTATATTGTGGACGGGCCCTAATCATGACGCCTGACTATAGTATATGTTGTCACACACGATATATCACGGGGATATCATGACTCCTGAAGTTTACCTAGCCGTAACAATATGTGTAGAATTAATTTATCCGATACTTTTCTCGAGATGTATATCCAAAGCAGTCGATGATGAAACCCATCTTTTGTTCCACTGTCAGTCGTTAAAAGATTTAAGATCTATGTATTTAACTACTACGTTCCAAGAATATGCATGTATTGAGAATATATGTATTTTTCTTATTATTCAAAAGGCTTAGCTACCTTTAAAACCTATGTGAATTTATTAAGAAATCCCTTTATATGTAAGTTATGCATAAAAAATCTAATATATGCTACTTATTATCATTTAATAAAATGGCTATTAATAGAAGTCCATACAAAATATGTTACACGTTTCAATTCATTGTAATACTGACCAAAGGCCTTTATATGGAAAAAAAAAGAATTTCAATTTCAATCTGACATAAACACAAAGGTCCATAAAGGTTGAAAAGTTGCCGATAAATTGTCACTCCATTGTTTGAACGTAAAGGGCAGGAGAAACGCAATTTGAGACAATTTCGACTTGCTTTGTTCATTAAATGCTTAAAAGGTTTGCGTGGACAACAATCCAGCATTGCGGCTTTTGGCCAATAGCCATACTTCAAGATATTCTTTTCAAGCAAATCAACAATTTTGGATAGATAAAAAATAAAAGAGTGTCTTCTTGGAAATATTATTTACATAGATACAATTTTTTTCCTTTGCACTTTATATTGATCTGCAATTGTTTCCCTGCAATTGTATTGCAACTTCATTCTTTCCCCCAAAACGTATATCTTTATTTACTTATATCTATATTTTTCTGTAGATTTATCTTTGTATACGTTTGTATCAAGTGCATGTGTTTCTTTGTCTGTGGACTTCGTGTTTGCATAAGCTTGTTTCAGTAAAATCGCTATATCCTTTATTTATGTAATTTATATTGTCGATTCCTTTTATAAAGGATTGTATGCATATTAGGCAGAAATTTTATGCACGAAGGGAAAATCCACTATACAACAAAATAATAGCGTACGTTCATTTACAGCCTTGTAACGCGTGTATTCAATCGAAATTGAATACAGAAAGCGCAAATCCAAAATCCATTTAAAACATGGTGCAAATTCATTTACAGGAAAGTGTCAATCAACCCAGGTCTCCGTGTCTGTCACACTACAGGACACGCCAGGCAGGCGCGAACCAGCGGAAATAACACAGGTGAAACGGGGTTTGTTTGCAGGGCTTTAAAGTTTAAGTGCAGAGATTGAAGTATTTGCGAGCTACACGACGATATCGAAGGACGTAATCAGATCCTTAAGTTTTTGATGTTATTGAAGTCCTGAGAAAAGCAAATGTTAATCAGTTAATGGTCCTTTACAAAACTTGATGTAGGATATGACACAGTTCAGGCTGCTGATGACAAACTAGCATCTTGGATTGACAGACTGAATGTGAAAGTGCAGCCATACGCTAATATTACTACTACTACTACTACTACTACTACTACTACTACTACTACTACTACTACTACTACTACTACTACCACTAGGACCATAACCTATGAAATTTGCTGCTCGCCCATTGGATCCGTAAGTCAGGGATAGAGCTATGATTGGACGCTGGTACAAATTTCCTTACCTGACGTCTCCGTCGCTCTATAGATCCGTCATCGCAAACCCTCTATTTTTAATGTTTAACTCGCTGCGCTCTAACCTGTTTATGGATGTCATAGAGTGCAGTGCAGGTTGTTTTGAATTTAAGACTTTTAGATCGATTTCTAAACGAAGATATTTTAGTCAATTTAAATTTACGTCAATTATGCGTTTGTTTATTTTGGAGAATTAAGTTAGGTGACTGGTTGTTGTTGTTTTTTTTTACGCTTCTCTTTCTCTTTTTATCTGTCTGTTTGTATTTCTTAATGTGTTCTCTTTTTTGTTTTGTTTGTGTATCTCCCTTGTTACCTCTTTCCGAATATCTCTTTATTTGTCTTTTAATTTTCTCTCTTAGGAGTTTTCTTTCCTTCTCTTTCTCTTTTTCTCTCTGTCTCTCTCTCTGTCTACATATATTTTTAGAACCGTTTAAACCATGAAAAGCCGTGAAAGTGACCTAAGGAAACCGCAGACAGTCACTTTCATAGCGATATGTAAATAGAACGCGCCATAGGTGGCGTCGGGCTATTTTTTTTTCCAATTACACAAGTGTTTAAGTCCCCACCTTATATACCCTCAGTCTGTTTAATCTCTCTCTCTCTCTCTCTCTCTCTCTCTCTCTCTCTCTCTCTCTCTTTCATAATTCTACAATTATCATTTCAATTCTATCTCTGTCTATTTCACACTCTCTCCCTTTCTCTCTCTCTCTCTCTCTCTCTCTCTCTCTCTCTCTCTCTCTTTTCTCTCTTTGTATCATCCCCTCCTTCTGTAACACTTTCATTTATTCTTAGTTTTTGATATATGTGAATTTATACCTTTTTGGGCCTGCCGTTTGGTGTGTTATTTATTGCAACTTAGAAGAGGTTGAATTTCTTTATGCTAAATGAAATAATAACTATAATATAGGTGTGTGTGTTTAACTCGTGCATTTCCTTGTTTTAAATCATAAAGAGGTAACGCGTTTGCACACAGGGAATTGTGTTAATACGCTCCAAATTGGAGGCAGTTCAAGAATAAAGCTCGCAACTTCTAATCGAATAGTTGACGGTTCAATTCCCGTGGAATCTCATTCTTTTTACCTACTGCTTGTGTCTGTGTAAGTGCCACAGACCAAGTTCTGACTGGGCGTCTTTGGAGTCCCGCGGTCGTGTTTTTATCTTTCTTAAGAAACTAGGATATGTTATGTTAAACTAAGAGAAATATATTGGGGGTGTTTTCTTGTTCTGTGCAGGTTTCATGCTGAATGCGTTTCAAAAAAAATCCATAACTGTGTGACTCCTCTCCTTGGTTTGTTTTTATTTCGTATAAATCGTAAGATTAGATATACACCTGTCGAATCATGAATCTTTATGTCCGTTTTAATGGGAATAATTATCGTGGTGTTTTGGGCGAAGCTTTTGCATCTTTAAAAACAGTACCCGCGCGAGGGAGTTCAAAAATGATTCGTAAAAAAAGGGAAATAAAATGTATTTTTTGCTCTCACAAAGAAACTCTTTGGTTTGTTTAATTTTTATCTGTTTGTTGTTGTTGTTGTTTTTTGTCTTATTAAACTATTGTTTTCTTTGTTTTCTTTTTATATTACATTTGTCTCGAGCCAAACATTGTATTATTGCCCCTGTGATTTTTGGCACGAAGTATTTATGGCCTTTATTAACGCCATACAATAATTATTTCGCAACACGCTTAGAGTAGCGGTGCTAAGGGGCGCAACTCTTGAGGGAGGTGTATTGGACCCAGGTCTCTTTGATTTCTGCAACAGACACATTCATTGTCTCGAGCGGTGAGACCCACAGGCTGCCTTGGCAGACTCAAACCAGACACAATGACAGACAATAGAGATCCTGCTGTAACAGAGCTTTATACGAATCATAACGAGAAAAAAAAAAGACGGCAATTGGTAAGGGAACCCCCCACGGGGGCTAATTATAGCTCAATCATAGTCTAGCAGAGCCAATGAGCGTGCAGCTTTTATTATCAATGTTGGTCAAAATTGACCTTATTCTAGATGACAAAACTCCATACATAATACTAGGCGTCAAAACGTAATCTAGTATCGTCATGGGCGTCGGAAAGCCTGCAATATCAAGCTTATTTAGACCCTCTGTTTGACTTGCTAAGACGAGATGATGCAGCGTCCGTGTTTATAAAAAAATCAATTCCCAGTAATTCGTTTTATTATCAAAGGCGTCTGCACCTTCCCAGAAAAGAAAACAGATTCGAATATGGTTTTTTAGATCTTGTTTTTATCTATCTATCTATCTATCTATCTATCTATCTATCTATCTATCTATCTATCTATCTATCTATCTATCTATCTATCTATCTTTATCTATCTGTCTATATTTTCCTTCTTTCTCTCTTTCCACCTCTTTTGTGATTATCTCTTTCCATCCCTCCCTCTTTTTATAATTCTGTCTTTCCGTGTCTCTCTCTTTTGTAATTCTCTCGTTCCTTCTCTTCCACTTTTTGTGTGTATCTCTATCAATATCTGCCACTTTAGGTGATTTTCTTTCTTTCCTCCTATCCTTTTTGTAATTCTTTCGTTCCATATCACCCTCTTTTTGTGATTTTCCTAGTCTCTGCTTGTCTAGTTATATAATTCTTTTCTCTACATTTTTCTCTCTTCCTATTTATCTACCAATCTAATTTTTCATCCATCCATCTATCTATCTTTCCTTATCCTCCAATCATACGATCTCCCCTGTCACCGCGTAGGTTCGGATATAGATAACAATTAACCAACCGCTTATCCGTTGTCATTCATTCCAGGGAAAGCAAGGGACTGAACCCTTGCCTCGCCTACGGCATTGTCTCCCCTTACAATTTGGAACGGCTATTTTTAGACACAACCCCCAAATCAGTCTGCAAAATACGATACAATACTCCCTGTTCCGCGCAATCACCTTCACCTTGGTATATGACGTCGTTAAAGCTGTCCCACCCAATTAGTCTAATAGATGAGCTGTCCATCATTTCCAAATCCTTCCTCTGGCCACAGGTATTGTTATCATGACCCCCCCCCCCCCCCCCCTCCCTAGGACACTCACGCTCAGTGTATTCTGGACTCTGATCTACCATAAGCCTGCCTTGTGACATACCACTGTTATTTGGTCCCTTTCCCACCGTCCTCTTTCTTCCTTTAAAGGCCGTTTTCTTTCTCTGTCGATCTATTGTTATGTATGTATGTCACTGTTTTTATTGATGTATGTGTGTCTGTATATCTATGTGTCTCTATCTATCTATCTATCTATCTATCTATCTATCTATCTATCTATCTATCTATCTATCTATCCATCTATCTATCTATCTATCTATCTA
>RQTK01000252.1:363211-365711 GCA_003991915.1 Elysia chlorotica
CTCCCCCTTTCCCTCCCCCCTCCCCCCCCCCCCCCCCCCTTATTCTCCTGAAGAGATCCATTTAATTAATGTAGCTTCGGTGTCAGCGATGACACTTCACTGATTGTAACCCAAGAAATCTCAAGAGGTGTTGCCGATCCAACACTTCAAGATCGACAAAGAGAGTCAGAGAGAGAGGGAAAGAGAGCCATATAAAGATAGAGAGGGAGAGAGAGAGCCATATAGATATAGAGAGAGAGGTAAAGAGAGTGACATATAGAGGTATAGAGAGGTAAAGAGAGTGACATATAGAGGTATAGAGAGAGGTAGAGAGAGAGTCATATAGAGATAGAAAGAGGGGGAGAGAGAGAGCAATGTAGTGTTAGAGAGAGGGCGAGAGAGACATATAGAGATAGAGAGAGGGGGAGAGAGAATGACAGAGGGAGTCGTATAGAGATAGAGAGAGGGAGAGGGAGAGAGAGAGCCATATAGAAATACAGAGAGAATAACACAATAGAACAAGCAGAGCTCGGAACGTCTCTACGACAGAGAACTCAAGAGATTGACAGAGTAAGACAAACCTGGAGACAGGTAACACCTTCCGAAATCTGTGTATTCCGAGCACACAATCCCCGCCGGTCCGGCCGACAGGTTTCTTTGACCAGACCCTGGAGTGGACATGGCGGACCCTGGCCGGACACTCGGACACTCGGACACTCGGACAGCCGGACACTAATGCATCATGGTTTACTCAGGACGGCCAAGCAAACCTGGAGACCGACAAGTACCGGATACTTAACGGTTATTAATTTTCATAGCGCGTTCTCTGGGACATGACGTCGTCTCCAGATGATCTGGGTGCGCTGCATAATAGATATTACATTATACATTATTGTACATTATATTTATCATTATATTCTATATTATAATTTATATAATTTTGGTAGAGAAAATAGATTATCGTCGTCGCGTTGGAGAGGGGGTTGTTTTATGGGGTGTATTTATATAGTAAAAAATCAAGGGGGTGGTGGATAGCTGGTCGCTTGAGCAGGTTTGACTGTATATATACAATATAATTAAATTGTTGTTCTTTGGGTAACCATGTTTATTTTATTATAATTATATGTATGAAATACATGTAACATGTCCAAATTGATTTTTACTTCAAAGGGACAAATAAAGATAATCTTATCTTATTTTACCTTATCTAATCTAATCTTATCTTTTAGTCAGTACAAATAACGGAAAATACTCAGTTAGGAAATAGAGCTACATAATAATTGTATATCTATTTATTAAATTTATAAGGATGCTTGTGTTTCGATTAATCTATAATCACATAGTCTAATAGGAAATCTATAATTACGTTCAACCTAATCGCACATACCGGTATATAATATAGAATGCATTCATTTTTTTTCTTATACAACTGTAAGTTTTGGAATTAAATGGATGACTTCCTTAAACTGTGGGATTTTTCTCGATTATTTCAAAACTAGGAAAAAGGACTCACGCTAAAGCGTTAGCAACATAGCGTTATGCATGCAGGTGCATGGTAGTCCCACATGTACTCACAATCTTGAGGAATGTAATAAGCAGGTGGTGAGTGTATTATGCATTATAGTTACTAACAATACCATAACAATGTCCGTGTTAGGAATTCTGAGACATGGGAGAAAGTGTACATGGGCATGTTCTTGTTTGTACAGTTATGCATTCTCTATCTTTTTTTCTCTATTTATATCTCTCTCTTTCTCTCTCTCTTTCTCTCTCTCTCTCTCTCTCTCTCTCTCTCTCTCTTTCTCTCTATCTCTATTCTCTCTCTCGATATCTCTCTTTATCTCTCTCTGTCTCTCTCGCTCTTTATCTCTGTCTGTCTCTCACGCTCTCTATCTATCTATCTATCTATCTATATATCTATCTATCTATCTATCTATTTATCTATCTACCTGTCTATATGTCTATCTCAATATATCAATCTCTCTCTATCTATTTATCTCTCTATTTATCTATCTATCTTTCTGCCAATCTATCTATTTATCTATCTCCCTGTTTAATGGTCTCTAAGTTTCGTTTGTGTTTCATATACGAAAGGGATTCAAGATTGGCTCCTCCACAGAGGGGGGAATCCGCCATTAGTTTAGATTTCGATTCAGTTTAAACTGAACAATCATTCTTCCAAGGTAAGAATTGAAAGTTAAGACAGTCGACACGCCTTCAAGGTAAGGGTGTGAAGACTATATCGACACCTAGACATGTAGACTTATCGGCTTAAACACTTAGACTGGAGTGCCGTGCTCTTGGTACCAACAGGGGAGGAAGGGCGAACTGGCGCAGGTGGTAGAGCGTTGGGATTCTAATTAAGAGGTACACGGTTCAAATCCACGATTTGGCAAATTTATTTGTGTAATCTCATTCCGTAACTAGTAAGGTCGGTTATAGTTTAATATAAATTGCTGAGACAGAGAGTCTAGGTATACCCTCAATGCCTCATGTGTAGTTGAGTTGAGTTTGTTTTAAC
>RQTK01000252.1:383563-396601 GCA_003991915.1 Elysia chlorotica
GAAGTGGGTAGTGAGGGTGGCGGGGTGGCGATTTCTCATTATGGTTTTTGCTGTTTGTATATTTAATATGTTTTTTTCTCTCTTTGATTACATGTTTTGCGTTCATATCTGGAACCTGCCCCAATATTGATCATTATTTTCGACATGTATTTGATTATAATATTAACTGAATACATTTTATTTTATTTAATAGAATGCAATTCGAAGGCAAGTAATAAAAGACTAAATACTTTCAGTCAGTGATCAACGCTCATAAAAATCGTCTTAGTACTTCCTCTATACTCAACTCATGTAAGAACAGACCCAGATTAAGCTATTAAGGTGTAGATTTAGATCTAGATAGTTGTTTAAAGTATTATTGGGTTTTCTTTTTCGTACAACTAAATAACTAAAGTGCTCATTCGTAAGAGATTTTACATAGTGATGGATTATTCTACATTCAATGGCATTAAAACCAATCTTCCCGCTACACAACTGCTCCACATGATATTAATTATCTACAAGCGCTTGACATATGGCGACATTTTGCCGGCCTCTAATAATAATTATGTACTTTGTTAAATCTCATTTCGTTCTTTGTAGATTTGAAGTAAGTGTTATCCGCGGTGCGGGCATGATGAATCAAGTTATCTTCTCTTGTTAAGGCTTTTTTTTTTAATGATATTTGGTACATGTTTCTTTCTAGGATTTTCCCCCGAAAATAGTTCCGAAGTGCAATAGTGTTTTTCACTTTTTCACTCGAGGTTTGTTTTTATCTTTGGTGCTCAAGACGGTTGGATAAAGCCTAGATCTATACGTTTTCGATTTCGAATACAACAGGGGGCATGCCTTTTTTGTGTTCTTTATTCTACAGTTTCATTTGGAAACCGTTTTATCATAATTTTATATTATCATTGTTAAATAAAAGGTGAATGGATAGCGGTGAAAGGTTGAAGGGTATAAACGTTTGAGGCGAACCGGAAGTCTATAAAATTATTAAAGCAGTTACGTTTGACGGGTGACCTTTCTATTGAACAGATTGGGTGAGAGGTACATGGCGATAGAGACAGGGAGAGGGAGAGAGGGGAAGATAAAGCGAGGGAGTTGATAGAGATTTTTTAAGATAGATAATAATGTAGTACACAGCAGACAGAGAGGTAGACAGACAGACAGACAGACAGACAGACAGACAGACAGACAGACAGACAGACAGACAGACAGACAGACAGACAGACAGACAGACAGACAGATAGACAGACAGACAGACAGACAGGTAGACAGGCAGAGAGGTAGTTAGACAGATCGTCAGACAGGCAGACAGACAGACAGACAGACAGACAGACAGACAGACAGACAGATAGACAGACAGAAAGACATACATACAGACAGACAAACAAATTGACAGATAGACAGACAGACAGACACAGATATAAACAGACAGACAAACAGGCTAATAGGGAAAGACAAATAGACGTAAAAAATATATAGTACACAGTAAACAGAGAGGTAGCTACACAGACAGACAGACAGACAGACAGACATACACACAGACAGACAGACAGACAGACAGACAAACAGATAGGCTGATAAGCAAAGAAAAACAGAGAACGAGATCAGGAATAGATAACCAGCGGACAGATGCACTGGCAGAGTAGGCGCCTATTAGCTATGCGCAATCATAGATATAAATAAGTTATAAGGTCTTTGTGCGCAATCGATGTACATTCAGATTATGTATAGACGATGCCAAGAGTGTGTATCACACACACACCCTCCACACACACATAAACACACACCCTCCACACACATACACCACACACACCCTCCACACATCCACCCCCACACACACACAGACACCCTCCACACATCCGCCCCAGGCACGCACACACAAGCAGGGCGGTTAGAAACACATGCGTGAGTAGATAGGCTGACACCCTGACTGACTGATGTCTGGAGTTTGATCTTGGGCCCTTGGAAAGGTTAGGGCCGTAGGACCAAGCGTACATAACTGGGTCCATATGACGTCTCAGGTTAGGACCCATGCCCCATACATTGAGTGTTGGTAGGAGGGTGTGTGGGTTAAATACGTCTGAGTGTGATGTGTGTGTGTGTGTATCTCTGAGTGTATGCGTCTCTTTTACTCTTTTACTCTTAATCTTTCTCTCTGTTTCTCCTTCTCTCTCTCTCTCTCTCTCTCTCTCTCTCTCTCTCTCTCTCTCTCTGCCTTATTCTTGTTCTGTCATGCCTTACTTCTGCTAGGAGTGACTTCAAACCTCACGCCCCTTAACCTTAATCGAGGTAGTTACCAGACCTACCACTACCGCGAAACTAACTACATTTCGATCCCTTGGTGCCACAGCTTCTGTTTAAGTCAGGGCACACTCCAGGGAGTAACAGACAGGACTGTAAAAGACCATGGGTGCTCCGGCATATTAGATTCCTTGTGATAGAGGGATGCCTAGCGAAAATGACGACGATGGGTAAGAGAATGTGCACGGACGTACAATCATAGATCTATCCTAAAGTATCACAGCCAATGATCCTACAGAAAACCCCCATGTTTATGGGTCGTGATTATGATATCTGTATCGTCGTGGGTACCGCAAAACCAGTGTTGTATGTTACAGTGCAGAGCTTCGGCGCTGCCAACAATAAAACCCACCAACAAAGCGTACATTTTAGTCAAATATTGTAAGGAAAATGCGATAAATATACGCTTTTTTTGGCCAAAAGTTGGCGTTTCTGAGAGCAGTATCGTGATGTCTACAGGCTCTCTATGATCTATCATCTGGACTGTAAATGTCAAACTGTAAGTTACCGGCTGATACATATTGTATTCTCCATGTCATAGGTCGCGTTTCCAAAGAGGTCGTATTATAGAAGTTTAGATCTGTGGAGTTTTTACTTGGTATTTCGGCTCTATCTCTGTGTAATTGCATATAAAACTGTGAGACGTCAGTCTAGGTATCTGTCGCCGTAAGGGATACTGCAGGAGAGCCTAGAAGACGATAATTAGAGAAAGAAGACTTTTTAGCAATCTTGGTTTAAAAAAAATCCCGGTTTGTTAAAATTATGCCTTAAGGCATTCCAGTACAAACGAAAGATTATATAGTCTGTGTTTCGATAAATAGCTGTTTGTTAAAATAATGGCGTCAAACTGAAATCTGATATCGAATTTAATTTGTCAAATTAAGCACAATGTGCTACAGGGCTACTGGACAGTTTTTTCAACTTGTGTTTAGAACCGATATATCGATTTCTCCTCTAGACCAATCATGGTGGGTTTGAAAACTATTATAGTTCTGTAGGTAAGAAAAAGGGGACGAACGAAAAGAAGAAGAAAAAGAAGAAGAAGAAGAAGAAGAAGAAAAAGAAGAAGAAGAAGAAGAAGAAGAAGAAGAAGAAGAAGAATAGTGATTGAGCAATCCCATATTCTGTTTAAAGTACATAACCGTGTTTTGAATATAAAGGTGTCATTCCGTTCGTTCATCAAAATCGTGATAACCTTTAATCATTTTCTATCTTGGCGTCCGTTGTCTTTAAGTTTTTTTTTTAACAAAACAAAACAAAAACAGGAAGACTTCAAAACCAAGTTGCTCAATAGATGTTTTTTAAGTGTAAACTGAATGCTGATTTAAAGGAAATTAATTTATTTTTCAATCTTCTCCCCCAGTTTGTATTCTTTACTGGACTTAATTCTTTGTGGCTCCGTCTGTGCCACCTCGGCAGCTTTTTATCGATCCTTCATGCAAGCTCCATCCATTTTCTGATCTTGTAAATGTTCATCACTTTTTAAAATAATCATATTTCTTTTCCTAGTTACGTTATCTTTAGGCGTGAGATAGGAGGCTAAGTACAAAAGGTAAGTAGATTTAGTCGCCCAACTTAGTTGCCCGGACATGTTTATAAATACATGCTTATAGTCTTGTGCCTAAATCTACGTCCTCCTTGTGCGTACTACTCTAGATCTAGTTGAAAACATACCCCACTGCCGCAGTTAAGTCTAACAATATGGCGGAGCAATCATTTATGGCAGTTCAGACTTCGCGATACACACAACGTTAAGAGATTACCTAATTATGCCCCAATAGGTAGAGGTTTTCAGGCCGTTCATTGGCTGCGTAAGTCTAGGCTAGATCTTTGATTGTACGCCAAACAGATTCCCTTACTCAAGGTCTTAGTTTTGCTATGGGCCCAGTTAAATATATTATCAGGTTTTTGTTGGCATGGCTGTCTTGGGGCGAGTGGGCTTGGGGTAGAACATCGGCTTCCGACGCAGGAGGTTCGTGGTTCGAGCTCTGGCGATTTTGGCTCCTACTGGTTGGGTCGGTGTCAGTTTAATCTGACCAGCTGAGACAGGAGTCATAATATCCCCGCCCTGTCTCGTGTGGCAGCACATAAACATTGTCAGACGTCAGCCTTGGGGCCCGTCATAGAGCCTATATAATACTGATGTTGGACGTTAAACCAACTCAACTCATTGGCATGACCGTCAATCATTGCCTCGAAAAAATTGGCTCAGAAGCAATTTTAGATCCAATTTCTCAGAAATAGTGAAGATTTCCATACGCTGTGCCCCAGAATCAGAATGAATGATACAGTTTGTTTTGGCTTGCTGCCCTATCAATAATTAATCAACCAGACAACTTAGACAATTTTGAAAGGTCGGGTGGATCCAGTTTCAAACCCTGATTGTTATTGAAGCGTTGAAAAAATATTATATAAATTTGTGCAATCATTTTCCGTTGAGACTTGGAATTCTTCGAGCCATTGTCTGAAACATGATCTAAGACAGGAGTATCATTATTTTTCTCATTTATCAAGTATGCCGATGATCTCTAAGAATTCATTTGTGCGCTGTCTCTGTATTCATCAATATCTCTTTCTCTATTGATCTCTCTCTCCTGAGTGAGTTGGTCTTCTTATCGTCAACGTCAGGAGTAAAGTTATGTCATGGACGGGTCTCAAGACTAATGTTTGACAATTTTACGTTCTGCCACACAGTAGACAGGCTGCGAGGATAACATGGCTCCTGTCTCAGCCGGTCACATTATACTGACACCGACCCAACCAGTACAGGTGGACGAAATTGGACAAATAAATCTGCCGATGTGGGATTCGAACCGCGGATCCTGATCTGGAGACCAACGCTCTACCACTTGAGCCAGTTCGCCGAGAGAGAGAGAGAGAGAGAGAGAGAGAGAGAGAGAGAGAGAGAGAGAGAGAGTCTCTTTCTCTCTCCCTCACTCTCACTCTCTCTCTCACTCTCTCTCTCTCTTTCTCTCTCCCTCACTCTCTCTCACTCTCTCTCTCTCTCTCTATCTCTTTCTCTCTCCCTCACTCTCTCTCTCTCTCTCACTCTCTCTCTCTCTTTCTCTCTTTTTCTCACTCTCTCTCTCTCTCTCTCTCTATCTATCTCTCTATCTCTGTTCGTGAGTCGCTTGTATGTTCGTTTGTTTGTTTGGTGATTTGTTGCTAAGCTTAGCGTCCAACATCAGCACTATATAGACTGTATTATGGATGACTCTGGCAATTTTATGTGCTGATCGTGCCACACAGAGACAGTATGGGGGTACCACGACTCCTGTCTCAGCCAGTCACATAATACGTACACCGACCGAACCTCTAGAGGACTATGTACTATACCGGACAAATAACTAATCTCTGACCGATCGTGAGTTTCGAACCAGATACCTCTCGATTGAGAGACCAACGCGCTACCACTTGCGCCAGCTACCCCCTTTCTGTGTGTCACACACCCAGCCATTGTTACAAACATCATTAGCCTTATCTGTGTAACAGAAGATGAGCGTAGTGGCGTTGGGGTTAGAGCGTCGGTTTCATGCTAGAGGTCCGAGGTTCGAATCCCGCTGGAGCCACCTCGCCCTCTACTGGTCGAATCGGTTTCAGGTTATGTATAATGTGATCAGCCAAGTGCCGTTATCCAATCGTCGTATAGGATATTACAGAGTTTGCGATTCAAAAGTCTATACCGTATGACGTTTTCACTCCCCTAAGACTTGATGTTTTCTGATTCCTCATTGATTTCGTAAGCCTAATAGTTGTGAGCTGTGATTGGCGATTGGACGTTGGTGTAGATTCTCTTAATTACCGTCTTGGTTTTCACAATGGGCATCTTTACCGCAAGACTTCTATTTTTTTTAATCTAACAGACTTAAATCTACTAGTATTGAATTATGTGGTTTTTCTTGTCAAAGATGTAATCATGACTTTCCTCAAGTGTAGAAATAAGTTTATCTTGTATGTAAAAATAATCTCTTTCGATCGGCTTGATCTTGATCAACTTCTATACTAGGAGTCGTGAGTACAAAATGTGTTAATTACATTGTGAAGGTAGATTACAACCTGTCTTAAGGCTACTTATTCGCATAATGTCTCAAGACGAGTTGTCAGCCTAGTGTTACGTTGTACTTACGGTCCTAGATATTGTTCTTATACTGTGTTTCTTTTGTGTATATTCTATAGCAATTTTTACTTATTTTCCTCAGATGCCAAACACGGGTAAATTCAACGCTAGATCAATGATTGGTCTCAGATAGCGCAGTCGGTAGCGCACTAAAAAGCTGACGATCAGGGGACCTGAAGTTCAAATCTCAGCTGATGTTCCCCATCTCCTATCACGGTTCTTCTTGAGACCTGGCCTTACTTGACTCGTTGCAGCTGCGCGTCAAAGTTCTTCGTCTGTGACACTTCGACAAGCTTTCTCGATCCGTGGTGATATCTCTACTTATTGAGACCTACAGGATGGTACAGTAAAGTATTTGAGAGACTACAAGACTTGATTGTGGGCAAAAAGCTCAGTAGACAGTGCTGTGAACTGACACGCATATGAACAGAGATCCCAGGTTTGAATCTCATCTAGTGTTCACCGTTCTCAGGATAGTGTTCTGCGTGAAACTTAGGCGACGTAAAAATTATTCAAATATTTTTGCTCTACATCGAGACATCCTCTCTTGACACCACCGAACATAAGAACAACTACAGCAGCAACAACAAAAACAGCAACATCAGCAGCAACTACAACAACAACAACAACAACAACAACAACAACAACAACATCATCATCAATAACATCACCACCAGCAACAACAACTACTCCTCCATCAACAAAAACAACAACAACAACAGCAGCAACAACAAAAAAACAACAACTACTACAACAACAACAACAACAGCAGCAGAAACAACAATGATGATGCAGCTGTCACCGATGACGGTACATGTACCTGTGTCACGTGGTAGGGTAAAGTACGCCTACCTGGCCTGTCAGATGCTGCTGCTGTGGCTGCTGATGTTGTTCACGCTCACAGCCGTGGCTGTGCGGGGTGTGGAGTTCAAATACCACGACCACAGCGACCTGGAGAAGACGCTGAGGAACCTGACGGAGGCTTACCCAGACCTGACTAGCATGTACAGCGTGGGCAAGAGCATACTACGTGAGACCCCACCACTACTACCACTACTACTGCTGCTGCTGCTGCTGCTACTACTACTACCAGTACTTCTACTGTTACTGCTACTACTGCTGCTGCTGCTACTACTACTACTACTACTACTACTACCAGTACTTCTACTGTTACTACTACTACTACTACTACTACTACTACTACTTCTACTACTACTACTACTACTACTACTACTACTACTACTACTACTACTACTACTACTACTACTTCTACTACTACTACTACTACTACTACTACTACTACTACTACTACTACTACTACTACTACTACTTCTACTACTACTACTACTACTACTACTACTACTACTACTACTACTACTACTACTACTACTACTTCTACTACTACTACTACTACTACTACTACTACTACTACTACTACTACTACTACTACTACTACTTCTACTACTACTACTACTACTACTACTACTACTACTACTACTACTACTACTACTACTACTACTTCTACTACTACTACTACTACTACTACTACTACTACTACTACTACTACTACTACTACTACTACTTCTACTACTACTCTCCCTCACCTCCTCCTCCCAGAGCGCGAGATGTGGGTGTTGGTGCTAGGAAGACACGCCCAGAGACCCGCCCTCCTCGTGCCAAACGTCAAGTACATCGCCAACATGCACGGCAACGAGGTAAAGTGGTGGTGGTAATGGTAGACATCTGGTTGATGTAGTACTCTTTTTTGTTGATGATGGTGATTATGATGTTGTTGTTGTTGTTTTTGTTGTTTTTTTGTTGATGTTGTTTTTGTTGTTATTGGTGGAGGTGGTGATGGTAGTGTTGTTGTTGTTGTTGTTTTTGTTGTTGTTGTTGTTGTTGTTGCTGTTGTTGCTGTGTTGTTGTTGTTGTTGTTGTTGTTGTTGTTGTTCTTGTTCTTATTGCTGTCGTCGTCGTTGTCGTCGTCGATGTCGTCGTTGTTTTTTAATCAACGTCAAAAATAGTACATGATTTATTAAGTATTGATTCTAGATGAAAAAGCGTTGATAAAATCACTAATGGAATAAGTTATAAATGTTATTCATCAATCTTCTACATTACTATTTTGATGGGGACGGCACGTTTTTTCAGTTTGAAATATTACCTGTCAGAGTCGTCACTTATGACGGCTGTTGAAAACGTCGAATCACAGATAATTTCACGCCAACCTTCTCTCTCCTCAACATATATGTTAATGAATCGATGCTTTACTCGTGTATTTCTTAAATGTTTTCCATGTATTGGCAATTCTCTTTGATTTTTTTTCCTTGAGCCTTTCAATCTTCCTTGCAATGCTGAAAAATTGTTAATTCCTTTGGGTATCTGACTATTCGTCTCTATCTCTCTCTATCTCAATCTATCTTTCTCTATCTCTTTCTTTCTTTCTTTATATCTCCATCTCTCTCCGTCTCTCTTTATCTGTCTATCACTCACTATCTTTTTCTATCTCTCTCTATCCGCCTCTCTCTATCTTTCTCTCTCTCTCTATCTATCTCTATATATCCTACTGCTTGATACTAGAGACAAATTCTTTATCTTTCTCTATCCACCCGACATCCACCTGTCTCTGTCTATATGCCTGTCTTCCTTTGTGTCTGTCTATCTGTTTATGTTTCCCCCTGCCTGCCTTTCTCTCTATCCGGTTGTGTGTATGTCTGCCTTTCTGTCTTTTGCCTGTCAACGTGACTGTGTATGTGGGTCTATCTGTTTATCTACTTATATATCTATCTATCGCTCTGTGCATCTGACTCTCTAGTCGTATTGGTCATAACAAATTTCAATCAGTCAGGTGTGCCTTTCATGGAAGTTTTATTAGAAAAATGGATACAAATAAAAGAAACCAAATGCCTTTCTTGGCACATTACACATTAACACATTCAGCCTTGGCATCAACATATCACATGCCAAAATAAACTAAAATAAACCTAAATTAACCAAAATAAACGTAAATTAACCTAAATATTCAATTTTGAGCAAACTATATTCTGTCACCCTTTATCATATACCTCAGCCAGTACGGCAAGAACGCGACCTTGACCCAGTTCCTAGACGGCACCCGCGTGCACCTGATGCCCACCATGAACCCTGACGGCTTCGCTATCGCCAAGCAGGGCTGCGGCGGCGTCACAGGAAGGTGGGTGGTGGTCGTGGTGGTGGTGAACTAGTACGATCACAAGAGAGGGAAAGAGAGAGAGAGGGAGACAGAGACAGGCAGATAGACAGACAGACTGACAGACAGACATACATACATAAAGACTCATCAACACTTATCACCATACCACTATTATTATATAAGAACACTTATCTTTGATAATTTTTTCGCCACTACCAAACAATTTGATACAAACCATTCATTTCATATCACCTTGAACAACAACATTGTTATTCTTTTCCTTGTATCCTCCATCCACCCAATCCTTACCCGAATCCACCCAATCCTTACCCGAATCCACCCAATCCTTACCCGAATCTACCCAATCCTTACCCGAATCTACCCAATCCTTACCCGAATCTACCCAATCCTTACCCGAATCTACCCAATCCTTACCCGAATCTACCCAATCCTTACCCGAATCTACCCAATCCTTACCCGAATCTACCCAATCCTTACCCGAATCTACCCAATCCTTACCCGATCTCACTACGAACTACACACGATCACCATTCCACCGATCTACAGGGGAACCTGGGCTCGACCAATCGGAACCGGCGCGCGCGGACGACCCGTACCCCCAGCAGAGAGAAGTGACCAATGTGGTCAAGTGGGTGCAGGACACAAACTTCCTCCTGTCCGCCAACCTGCACGGGGGGACCCTGGTGGTCAACTACCCGTTTGACTCGTACCCTGGAGGTTCGTTGGTGTGGGGGGTGGGTGGGTTTGGGTTGGGAGGGTGGGATGGATGGAAGTGGTTAGTTGGGTGGGTGGTTGTTGGGTGGTTGGTTCGTTGGGTGGTTGGTTCGTTGGTTTGTACCTTAGTCTGCCAGAATATCACAGGGAAGGACAATACATAATTATGTATGGCCGTGTCTTATTTTCCTCATTTTTATTTCATAGATAGATAATGGGAAAGAAAAAACAAACAAAATAAAAAACAAAACTGATGCAAGCATATAGATGTACTCATGATCTTGCCATAGAAGGGACAATAACGTCCACCAAAAAAGGATACTATTTATTATGAGGTTATTGCCCTTTGATCAACATTCTTAATAATGCATTGCATTTTTTCTTATGTTTAGTCATATACATTTATCACATTAATACTTTGGTACATGTTATTGTCGGTAAGCGTACAAGAGTTACACACATTATTCTCCAACGTATCAATGGGTCTTGCTCTCCCTATTTCGTCCCCTGCCCCTCTTTCTTTGATCCTCTTAGCACCCAAATCGAGTGAGAACCCAAAAAACTTTATTCAATGTAACGAAATTCAATTTGGCTTCGAATAATTTTTTTGCATCTATTATTTAAAAAAAGATGCTGATTTTGTAGTAACTAAGCTCTTTTCACAAAATTCCTGAAGCAACACGTTTTAGTTTCAAGTAAGTTTATTAGCTTGTAGATTCCAAAACATTTTATCACTATTCAAATAAAAATACCAATCCATGTTTTTGCACAAATGAATTAATGTTTAAGCGAATTGAAAATAGCTCTTAGAATTAAAAACAAAACAACATAAAACATCCATAATCTCTAGGGAGAGAATAAACCATGTGAGGTGTGTGAAGCAACCAGAAGCTTTTTAAACTTCTCAATTCTTACAGATCTAGATCTATTATGATAATTAATTAACAGTTCTACGCGTATGTTCCTAATTAACTCCGTTCCAGAACTGGATTTTTCCGGAAACCTGGGTGGCGTAAATCTAAATTAATTAATAGTAAACATGTTTGTTTTTTGTTGTTTTTTTACGATCTAAAATCTATATAATTATTTATCGGATTTTTTTCTGTAACGTTACAGATGAATTTTCGCACCGCTTAGCACTCATGTTGAATTAAGCTTTGCGCACCGGGTGGTATGCAGGCCTAACTTAAAAAGATGGAATTTATCTCCAGATCTAGATCTACAAGTTAATCTAGTTCTAGATCGCATAAAATGTAAACCTAAACTTTAAAAATACTTGGATTAATTATGTTCACCAAAGCGAAAACGACGCGACAAGGGGTTTTAAAAATATACACAGCCAATCACACGACTCGTCCGTAGAAAATAAGTCCGAAGTCCGCAAGTAACAATTGCAAACTGTTTAATCCAACATAAGAGCTAAACTGTACAATATCAGTAGGTTGACTCATTAATCATTCACTATAGACTCAATGATGTTGCTTATTGGATATTCAATGTTGACTGACTAAATCTAATTTAGATTCTTATTTATACAAAATCTCGTCGAATCATCCAGAAAAGGAATTACATAAATCATAAGAGAACATTCTCGGTACAAGTCATTAGAAATTAGCAACCAATCAAAACAAAGGTAAACAAGGGGTGACGAGGTCATTACTATGCTAGAACTAAGTCGGAGATTCGAGAAGAATCTTAACCATACAAGTGCGTGCTGTGTTCAATAAACAAAACTAAATTCTTAGGCTTGAAATACAAACGTTATGCAACCAAACAAGATAGTACATAGATCTAGCCGATCCGCTACCCAAAAGTTACGCACCAAAAAAGGGTGAGGAAATGAATAAATCAACTTATAGTACAATGCGTTACAATAACAATTAATTTATCTTACGCGTACGGTTCGTCTTATATGCAAACATGAAGATTTAAGAACAGTTGAAAGCTACAACACCGTTGCACTTAAGACCAGTGTACGTTTATATATATATATTTAACTTGTGATTCCCAGACAGTCGCCTCCAGCACTACTCGGCCAGCCCAGACGATGACGTGTTCCGCCACCTGGCCTTGACCTTCTCAAGGTCACACCCCAGCATGTACAAGGGAGTGAACTGTGGGGACACCTTCGACCAGGGGATCGTCAACGGCGCGTCCTGGTACCCCATCACAGGTGAGGGCTCTGGGTCGGTTAGTTGGCTGGTTTGTTATCATCCAGTGTCGTCAAATAGGATATATCGTAGATGGGTCCCAAAAGTAATGTCTGATGTTTTAGTTTTATATTTTGCATTACAGGACTTCTGTATAAGCCAGTCACATTATAATGACCTGACCCAGTATTCTATAACAGGTTAGGGGTTTGTTTGTTTAGTTTGTTTTTTGTTTTTTTTTATTTGTTTATATGGTTGGTTGGTTGGTTGGTTTATTGTTTGATCCAACAAAAATCAATCCAAAGTGTATATAATCGGACAAATTGATGTACTCCATGCTGAAATCAAAACGAGCACACTCCGATCAATACAGGGCAAACGCTCTACCACTAGAACCAGGTCACCCACACAAATCTCCTTACGCATCCCCACAACCTTGTATCTTTTTTTTTGTACCCCAGGGTGTATGCAGGACTTTATTTACCAGAACACCTACAACTACAAGACCCCAGGGTCGAATTGAGTATCTCGGAACAGAGAGCGAACGCTCTACTCGTTAAACCAGCTTACCCCTA
>RQTK01000252.1:421430-433901 GCA_003991915.1 Elysia chlorotica
GCCCAATCTATCCACTCAGACTCTACCTCCCAGAGGGTTGCCTTCTACAGTAGTGGGTATCTGGTATCAAGTGTTTGGTTGCAATCACAAGCCGAACATGCTGGAGTGCTATAGTCATCATCATCCGCACCAAAAACCTCCTAGATCTTCATTATCATCATCATCATCATCATCATCATCATCATCATCATCATCATCATCATCATCATCATCATCAGAGAGAGACAGAGAAAAGAGGAGAGAAATACGGAGAGGAGACAAAGAGATAGCGAGAAAGAGATATAAATAGGGGCAGAGAGGGAGAGAGGGAGGGAGACAGAAAGAGCAAATTATAGTTGAAAAGAGAGGAAAGAAAGGGCGGAGAGTGAAAGAGACGAAGAGAAGAGAAGCGACAGAAAGAGAGCGAGGTAGAGGCTAGTTTATGAATAATATTCATATTATATGTATGCGGAAGCGAGCGGCCCCTGCGAGGCGTGGTGTTTAGCCGAGAGCTGTAATATTAGAGACACTCCAAACCACTTGGGCGGGGATGCTTCACTCGAGGGCCTATTTGCAAAGTACGCTCAGCTCAAGAGGGGGCTTCGCACACCTCAGACCTTCCCGTCTGTGTGCCTCTCTCCATCTCCCTCCCCATCGCCTCTCTCTGTGCCTCTCTCCATCTCCCTCCCCATCACCTCTCTCTATGCCTCTCTCCCTATCACCTCTCTCCATCTCCCTCCCCATCGCCTCTCTCTGTGCCTCTCTCCACCTCCTTCCCCATCACCTCTCTCTGTGTCACTCTTTATACCCTCTCACTCTCTGTCCGCCTCCGCCTCTTCATCTTCATCCATGTGGCAGTAAGATGTTAATGTCAAGAGTTTTGAGTGCCTCCGGTATCAATTAGTGCTCAGAGCTCCTGAGCTGATCTCCCCCTACCAGTCTCCCCACACACCATTTTTTCTTTCTGTGTCTCAGCATCTCCCCTCCCCATACTAAAGCAAGGTCGTTTAATCTTTCGCGTTCTCTACGTCGTCGTTCTCACGACACGATGATGGAGCTAATTTTGGACACCAAAATTACTGTTTCGAAAAAGGGGGAGGTACTTGAGCATTGGCGGGCGGGAGATAAAGAGATAAACAGAGAGAGGGAGAAATAGGGAGAAAGAGAAAAAATGTAGAAGAAGAGAGAGAAGATAATTATGGGAGGGAGAGACAACAAGAGAGGGTGAGAGATATAGGTTTATTAGATGGGGGGATAGATAGATAGATAGATAGATAGATAGATAGAGAACGGAAAGAGAGAAGGAGAGAGAGAGAGAGAGAAAGTGAGAAAGAGAGAGAGAGAGAGAGAGAGAGAGAGAGAGAGAGAGAGAGAGAGAGAGAGACAAAGAGAGACCCCGCGTAAGGGTTCTTAAAGTGTCAATGGGGTCGTCGACTTTTCAAGGTTCCAAGAGGACATGATTAGGAGAGCGAGAGATTCACACACACACACAGAGATAGGGGGGAGGAGTCCGAGAGAGCCATCTTCCTCCCTGAACATCAACAGCGACCTCCTTGGACAAAGCGCCTCACTTCCGCCGACAGGGGACAAGAGAGGGCCAGGAGGAAACCCCACGGGGCTGAGGACCTGAAGGACCTGAAGGACTTGAAGGGCTTTGAGCGCCGCGCCCTACAAGTACACACAACAATGCTCTAGCGCTGGGCCACTCGGCCGGGACATGATAATGACTCCCGCAGTCCCGCCCTCCGAGAATGTTGTTGTTGTTGTTGGGTTGGTTTAACGTCCAACAGCAGCACTATATAGGCTATATTGTGGACGGGCCCGCCCTCCCAGAAAGGACAGTACAAGTCATGTAGTAGGGGGTATACAGCAAGCAATACAGGCCTCGACATAGCGGGACCCAGAGCGAAATCCTTGTGTGAATAATCGCAGGACCCGTATTGCTATCACGGAATACCGACACATTGAGACAGGAGATACATACAGCACACGTACATATGTCTATTTATAGCACTCTGTGATACGACATGAAAGTTACATGACATTGTGTAGTTCTCTTAAGATAGTCGAGGAATTACAGTCATACACTGTAGAATTAAAGTCAAACTTATATTGCATGCTTTGAGCAGTGACCCAGATGACGGTGTGATATTTTGGAGACATCTGCATCCCCTGTCGACAAGAAGAAGAAGAAGGAGAAGAAGAAGAAGAAGAAGAAGAAGAAGAAGAAGAAGAAGAAGAAGAAGAAGAAGAAGAAGAAGAAGAAGAAGAAGAAGAAGAAGAAGAAAAAAAAGAAGAAGAGAGAGAGAGAGAGAGAGAGAGAGAGAGAGAGAGAGAGAGAGAGAGAGAGAGAGAGAGAGAGAGAGAGTCGACCGGGTGGTGAAGTGCGTTGTGTCGAGTAATTCTCACGACCATTAGCAGCGTTAGGTGTGAGCGCTTTATGATGGGTTCACGCATTAGGACATGAGTGGTTCTCTCTCTCTCTCTCTCTCTCTCTCTCTCTCTCTCTCTCTCTCTCTCTCTTTCTCCCTCTCTCTTCTGTCTCTCTCTTCCTCTCTCTCTCTTCTTTCGTTTTGACTTTCTCTCTTCCTCTCCCACCCTCCTCCCTCCAATCGTATTCACATCACGACTACATTAGAAGCTGCGAACTTCGATGATCATCGACCATAAAGCGGAGATCAACATTCCTGGGGTTGTGTTGAGTTAAGTGGATTTTTACACAAATCGTATAATCCCAGACAGCTCAGAGTGAAAGGATTTTCCCTCCACCAATCCGTCTTGAAATTGTTTTACATTGTACTCCAGCTTTCAGTACTGAGGGGACATTCACTAAATCAAGGATTGGAGGATAATACGAATGTAATCAATAAATCTGTGTTAAAAAATATACAGGTATTATACATAAATGATTGTCCACAGCTGGGTTTTTATTTTTGTCGATCCTTTATTATAATGCTGTATATTACACAATGTAATCCGTGTAAATAAAATATGTTCTGTCTCAACCTGAGAGGTTCTACTTATAAACGCTTGAATATCAACCATATGTACCGTATTACATTGCGACAAATCTAAGGTCTGTGTTAGAGTAAAAAGGTTCAACACCAAGATGGCAACTACACGACTGAACATGTATTACAATAACAATTCCACATGGTCAACGATCTTCATAAACAACTAAGCGTGGGGGAAGTTCTGTATTCACTATTATATGCAAACAGTAATCTTCCAGCGAGAGATGATGGGAGGGTAACAATTAAAAGAGGGTGGGGAAGGGTCAAGATCAAGGTTATCTAAACTTCTGGTGTCCTTGTTCAGGATAAAACAGGTTATTATAATGATTGCATGATTCAAGATTGTACAAATACCTCAACGTTACCGCAAACAAAGACATGATTATAAGGCCAAAACGCAAGTTATAAGTTATAGGTAGACACTGCAGGGACAATGAAACTCTGAAAGCTGGGCTGGATCTAGCGATCACGGGTTCGCGACACGCCAAAGTCCCACTGGACTTAAGCAGAAGAAAACCCTAGACAAGATAAGTGCGAGAGCTGCGTGTACTTAAAGGACCCGGATCCAGGTCTAATACTTCTGAGAGGATTATGGTCTTATTTTATTACCGCGCGGTGAGCCTGGTAAGCCTGGCCATCTTTGATGATGACGTCGCAGCGGCCATCCATCAGGAGCTGGACCACGCCTGACCACTGAGTGACCAGTGAGTGACCAGTGAGGGGTACTTTAACATGACAGGCGCGAATAATGGATGGTGGACAGCAACGCACACAGGGTAGGAAGTACAACAAGGGTGTAAGTCTACACGTCATAGTCGGGCGTGTTGGCCCCAAATCTACTTTCTTTAGGCACTTACTGGACTTGGTAAAATATTGTCCAACGTCAGAGAATAAAGAGGAGATCAACATTCCTGGGGTTGTGTTGAGTTAAGTGGATTTTTACACAAATCGTATAATCCCAGACAGCTCAGAGTGAAAGGCTTTTCCCTCCATCAATCCATCTTGAAATTGTTGTACATTGTACTCAAGCTTTCAGTACTGAGGGGCCATTCGCTAAATCGATGATTGGAGGATAATACTGATGTAATCGATAATTCTGTATTGAAAAATATACATGTATTATACATAGAGGATTTTCCACAGCTGGCTTTGTCGATTCTTTATTATGCATTGTGTAATGCTGTATATTACACAATGTACTCAATGTAAATAAAATATGTTCTGTCTCAACCTGAGAGGTTGGACTTATAAACGCTTGGATATCAACCAATGTACAGTACATGTATTACATTGCGACTAATCTAAGGTCTGTGTTAGAGTGAAAAGGCTGAACACCAAGATGACAACTACAAGACTGTAGTACAATAATTATTCCATATGGTCAACAATCTTCATAACTAACTAAGCGTGGGGTTAGTGTTGTATTCCCCATTACATGCAAACAGTCATATTCCAGCGAGAGATGATGGGAAGGAAACAATTAAAAGAGGGTGGGGAAGGCTCAAGATTGAGGTTATCTAAACTTTCTGGTCCTTGGTCAAGATAAAACAGGTTATTACAACAATTCCATGATTGTACAAATACCTCAAAGTGACCGCAAACAAAGACATAATTGTAATGCCAAACCGCAAGTTATACGTTACAGATAGCCACTGCAGGGACAATGAAAGCTGGGCTGGATCTAGCGATCACAGGTTCGCAACACGCCAAAGGCCCACTGGGCTTAAGCAGAAGAAAACCCTAGACAAGATAAGTGTGGTTTTGGGGATTACGCGAGAGCTGTGTGTACTTAAAGGACCCGGATCCAGGTCTAATACTTCTGAGCGGATTATGGTCTTATTTTATTACCGCGCGGTGAGCCCAGTAAGCCTGGCCATCTTTGATGATGACGTCGCAGCGGCCATCCATCAGGAGCTGGACCACGCCTGACCACTGAGTGACCAGTGAGATGACGGGAGGGCTACTTTAACATGACAGGCGCGAATAATGGATGGCGGGCAGCAACGCACACAGGGTAGCAAGTACAAGAAGGGTGTAAGTTTACACGCCATAGTCGAGCGTGTTGGCCCCAAATCTACTTTCTTAGGTACTTACGACTGGACTTGGTAAAATATTGTCCAACGTCAGAGGAGTAAAGATTAGAGGATATAGTACAACCGGAGAGTAATTTTGCACGCAATTCACAACACGCCAGCCCCGGAAAATCCAACAGTAGTCCACTCAGTCTAGACAACGACGGACGCAGGTTTGGATACCCACACGTCCTGACAATTGTATACATATAATTCTCTTATGGGAAACAGTCTCTCCTAAATGTAATCTCCGCCCAATCAAGAATGTTTACAGGTTAAAATAAAATTCTCCTCAGTCGGGTTGGCTTCAAATAGGACAAATTAATTAACACTAAGCGCTAGCCGCAATAAGCTATGACATGAACACACATTAACGTGAAGTTCGGGGACTCGACAACAGGACAGCTGCTATCCGTAATCACTTGCGCAAAGCAACAGTTCAAACAAGGGACTTTGAGCCTGCGCAGTTAAGTACAATTATGAAAATTAATATAATTTCCAACACTTATCTCTTGGAAGCTTCAGATGACTTAAATTTGTAAGGCTCTCTCAGACGTGGTCGTTAACGAAATACAAAACTAAATATGATATTCTTACTGCGGTTAAAGATGTAAGGACACCTCCAGGAACAAAGAATTCTTACAGACATCTGCCTGGACTTCTATTAAATTACAGGGAGCTTAATATTATGGCCCTCTATGACTATATAAATTTTACATACTGTATTATAATAAAACACCAGGAGCTGCCAATCGTACGCCAAAAGAACGTATTTAACGCCATTTCTTACACAAATGTTTCAATAACGTCCACTTTAGGGGTTGATTCAGTCGGCAGCTATCTATAGGCCCTTGGCTGTATATTATTACTGTGTATTATTATTTGTATTTCCCCAATGCCCCCCCCCCTCCCCCCTTTCAAGTCTGAGAGAGCTGATGCGTTGCCAGTGGGATTTGTGGAAGTATGTAAACTTCAAAAGACGGGGCGTTTTAACGACCCCATAAAGTATAAACTTTACAAGGAACAGTGGAGTTGAACTACTGTCGTTAAAATGTAGGATTAAGGAGAGAGGAAAGAGAGAGATAGATAATAGATGGATGGATAGATAAGAGAGAGAGAGAGAGTGAGAGAGAGCGCGAGAGCGAGAGAGTGAGAGAGTGAGAGAGAGCGAGAGAGCGAAAGAGAGTGCGAGATATAGAGAGAGATAAAGGGAGAGAGAGAGTGTGAGAGAGAGAGACCCTCAAGGGCTCCGAGTTCCAAGGCCACCATAAAATTAAGCCCAGATTTAGTGGAAAGCATCCACTTATAATTATTTGTACATGTATACCACATGTATACCACATGTATACCACACTCATAACTGTAATTGATTACACACCCACACCCACAATCTAGGGAGGCTGATTTAGAACGTATGACGCTTATCCATGCGGAGATAACCATCTGAGATTCGGATTCCAGACCTTCAGCTCGTCAGTCGAGAGAGCTACATACTCATCTATCTGGCGACCTCGCAAGTACAAAGTGATGAAACTTTCTTATCGGATTTTTTACACGTGACATCACTCCATTTTGAATGTCCAGGTGCACAACAGAACACGTGAAAAGGGTATAAAAAAAACACCAAACAGACTGCTAAATATCCCCCCATCCCGCCCCTCTTCCCCCTATAAAAAAAAATCCAACAATCTTGTATTTAACGAAGTATCCTAGGCGCGCAGTGTATATCCAGCCCACTCGATGTTTGAACTTTGAAGGTAAGAGGATCCACAAGGGGGTGCTTAGCGCCATCTCTATAAATAATTACGTGAACATCTGAGCAACACCGGTTCCTGTGTGCCGGCCTGCCATGGAGGCATCTGTGCTGATGATCATTCCTCTCACACACACTGAGACTCATTATCGGATTATCAACTTCCGACTCAGCGTAGTTCTTTTCATTCTCTGCCTGTCTGTCTCTCTTTGTCTCTCTCTCTCTCTCTCTCTCTCTCTCTCTCTCTCTCTCTCTCTCTCTCTCTCTCTCTCTCTCCGTCTTGGACCGTCTGTCTCTCTCTCTCTCTCTCTCTCTCTCTCTCTCTCTCTCTCCCTGTCTCTCTCCTCTCAGTCTCTTTATGTATGTCTATCTCTGCTCTCTATCTCCCTACGTAACACGTGCACATTGTGTACATTTGTATATCCAACTTATCTAAAAGCTGCGGCCTCCATGTTGCGCACGGTGCATCACGGTGTGCACGCACAGCTGGCATCACCCCGAACGGCCAAACCTTGCCCAGTGCTGGAGACGACCCACAGCACTATTATTTACAATGTAAACAAAACGCCTGCCTCTAAACAACCATGGAGTCACATTTTCCTCTAGAATCTCTTCTATAAGTCACAACACACACACACGCACAGACAGACAAATAGAGAGAGAGAGAGAGAGAGAGAGAGAGAGAGAGAGAGTGAGAGAGATCCTTAAAAACGAACACAACACACACACAGAGCCATTCCATAGCCAAAATACCTGCACGTGTTACCGATAATTCTTTCAAAGCGCCATGCATGTTAAATATTTTATCCCATTCCTTTTCAAAACAAAATGACTAAGCTAACGGTAGAAAAATCCGAACATACAAAACAAATTAATTTCATTTCGTGTCGCCGTGCCATGAATGTGCGATGTTATCTCCCCCTTTCAAGAAAATGAATGTTCTTTCTCAGCACAGCATGTGTGCTTCTTTGAATACAAAGTAAAAATAAAAATCCATACGTAATCCATTAATTTTGGTTCTTTCTTGTTGTTGTTGTTGCTGTTGTTGTGTCACCGTGACATGGCTGTAACGCTATTTCGCATTAATAAAATTATATCTTGATTCAGTGTGTTCTTCCCCTACAGCCTCCATGGTTGTGTAAATAGTAGCGCTGTTTCTCCAGGTACCGAATAAAGTGAAAAGAGTACTGCATTTATAGGATGAGGCGTTCCGTGGTTAATTAATGTGTTCCGATTTTGTTGTTTAGTTTGTGGGTTTTTTTCCCCTCATTGAATCTTTCTTGAGGCGCCTGACTTATTTTCATTTTTCCCTCAATTAAAAAACAACAACAACAACAACAACAACAACAACAACAACAACAACAACAACAACAACAACAACAACAACAACCTCGATAAGCCCAATTAATTTTATAAATAATCATGTCACCTTGACCTGAATGCCACAAACGCCAACTCCCTTTCTCCTTGGAACGATTGAGAGTAAAAATTAATTCGCTCTACTTCTAGACTTCTAGATCAGGCATGCATGACTGCTATTCTTTATTAGACTCAGAGAGAATCTCTCTCGCCTGGTTTTGTACCTCCTGAACTCCCATAGAGGACCATCCCTATACGGTGACGGGGCCTGACTGTGTGTGGTCTCTGTAACTAATCAGGTTACGGGTATGGGACAAAACAACTTATTTTCCCTAATTCCACTATCTACCCGTGACGTCTCCACACTGACAACAGCTATGCATGAAGAGATACAACAACACGAGACATTCGTTGCTGTTGCTGTTGTGGTGGTGGTGGAGTCTAGCTAGACACAGTCCTCACGCTTGGATTCTCTAATGGTACTATCTATGGTCAATGATTATTGCTTCTCCAATGGTACTATCTATGGTCAATGACTATTGTAGTTTTATCTAGATGGGCCGTACCGTTGTACAATTACAGTATGTACTTTTTACGACACGATTGTTTTCTAAAAAGATCCAAATGCGATAACAGCAATACCTAGTTACAATCGAAACTGATTCGAGTTAGCTTTAGGTAGACGGAGACAAGAGTTACGCCAGGAGGAAGATGGGTCACTGAAGTGTGAAACAGATACTGAAACACATCATGTGAATATAGCAACCTCCCGTTTCTTCTATGTCACCAAACAACAAAGTACAAACACTCCTCTGTGACGGTTACTACTACTAAACGCAAAGAAGCAAGCGAAAACTTTTTCAAAGGGCGAAAAACTACACAAATGAATCACACTTGGAATAATCTTTGACAATGCTGCAGGCAAAGAGAAGCGACGAAAGCTGAGTTGAGGAATATAAATTAATTTTTTTCGCCTTCTTTTTATGCTCACCTCACACACAACAAGCCATTGTTTCAGGATATATCTTGAGAAGACATTACAAAAACAACATGAACTAACAGGAAAAAAACAAACAAACACATGAAACAAAAAAAAAAATAAACAAAACAACAACAACAACAACAACAACAACAACAACAACAACAACAACAACAACAACAACAACAACAACAAAGAGATCAATATTAGTTCTGTGACTGCACTACACAGGGCATACCTTGGGCACCGCTGCGGGCAGAGAGAGGGCGGGCGGGGCAGGAGCAGACACGGGAGGGGCACCAGTCTTCTCCCTGTCATGGAACGGCGGTACCAGAAGCTGGGTGGCCCCGGGCACTAGGCTCTGTGGCGGGAATTGGAACATGTTCGTTAGAAGTGTGATAACGTTAAACTGTGGTTCGTTATAAAAGAACATTGTCAAACTTGATGTATTTTCTGTTTTTCTCCTTTATTTGTGGAGGAAACTCAGCGTGCGTGTATGTGTGTGTGTGAGTGTGTGTGTATGTTTGAATGGATGTGAAGATCAATGGTCCGCGAGGAATAAAGGATGTAAAATGTGGCTATAAGAATAGTGAGTGTCGAGTGTTGAAATAGGTAATGTTCAATCATAACTATGGTTCTGTGTGGCCGGCTTATTCATGGATGTGTCGTATAGATATATGCATAGAACAATTAAAACGTGGCAGAAGAAACAGGCCAGAAACAGGAACAATTATTGTCGCAAGAGAAAGGAAGAGACAGGTGAGTTAGCGAGCAAGTGACAAAGAGAGAGAGAGAGAAGAGAGAGAGAGAGAGAGAGAGAGATGGGAGAGATAGGGGAGAGAGAGAAAGAGAGAGAGAGGCAAAGACAGACAGAGAGTGAGGGGGAAGATAGAGATAGCGACAGGGACATTCACAAGACACAGACCAATCTGATGAAGACAGAGACAAATCCATGCATGATGCCCTGAGAGGTCATATGGACGCTTCGATGATGCCACCTACCTTGGGTTGGAAGGCACCGTGCAGGCTGGAGGCGAGAGTGGCGCCGGCTGGGCCAGGCGGGAGGAGGGACGAGAACGCGGCAGACCCGTAGCTCGGCACCAGCTGAGGAGGTCAATACATGGACATGTACATACACAATGATGATCAGCAAGGCCGTGGACTGGGTACTACTGGGTAGTTCTTTGTAAGACTAAGATTAAGTCTAAAGGAATCGAGCAGCTCATACTTTATAAAGTGTTATATTTTATAATAAAAGTTGATTCTTATTGCAAGCAAGTCTAACTCTCTCTATCTCTCACTCTCTCTCTCTCTCTCTCTCTCTCTCTCTCTCTCCCTCTCTCTCTCGTCCGTCTTGGGGTCCGTCCACAATATAGCATATATAGTGCTGCTGTTGGACGTTAAACAGACCCAACCAACCAACCCCCTTCTCTCTCTCTCTCTCTCCCTCTCTTTCTCTCTCTCTCTCTCTCCCTCTTTCTCTCTCTCTCTCACACACACACTCTTAACTAATATACTAGGAATTGTACCCTTGTTGTACTTACACTGGGTCTGAACACAGAGGCGTCAAAAGCCTTGGGCAGTTTGTCAAACTGTGAACACAAAAAGAATTAAAAAAAGATAATTAAAATACACCCATCACAATGAAAACAAGAGGTGCCATTTCCGTTCTATTAAAAAATCTCTTCCGAACAATCTAAATGCATTTTGGAAGTAAATCCATTAAAAAAGGAATTGAAATAAAATAAATCTTTTATGTTAATTCGTTTCTTCCGGAAACACAAATCACGATTGTATTTCTATTAAAAATCTCTCTGAACGATCTAACTGCATTTTGGAAGTAAACCCATTAAAAAAAAAAGAATTGAAATAAAATGAATCTTTTATGTTAATTCGCTTCTTCCGGAAACACAAATCACGATTGTATTATATATAATGATAAAAAATATGCGTTAAAAATATACATAAAAGAGAACAAAAACAACCTGTTGGCAAAGGGGAGTCTGGGAAATTAAAACTGCTTTTTTTCCAGACTGTTTATCTGTGAGGTGCCGTGTTTTGGTTCTACCTAAAATAAGTGTCGGGTTTATTACAGTCATGCAGTACGATTTTAAACAATCTGTTTTATATGTCTTGTTTCTTCTTCATACTCTGTGGATTTATCTTTCTCCCTCTCTCTTTACTTATCTCAATCTTTCCATCTGTAATTATGTTTATCTCTATCTCCCCCTTTCTATGTATATACTGTATCTCTCTTTTCCTTCCTCCAGGGGTCGTGTTTCGAAAAAGATATCCCCCTTCCTGTGACATAGGAGCTCCCCACAGACAGCACAAAGATTAAATTGTTTATTATATTTTATTTAACTCTCAAACGTAAGTAATTTTATATCTCTAATATAACGACAGAAACCTCCAGGTGGTATTCTTTGTGTGTGCGTGTGTGTGTCTGTTTATTCTTTTATTTTGATGTTACTTGGTTTAACCCTCTAAGGAATATCTTAAAGCAGCAGCTGTTGTAAGCATAAAACTCACATTACTTACGAAAGATGGCATTAGCAGACCCCCCTCTCCCATTTAGCAGACGGTAACGTAACGGAAGCATCATTCCCCCACCCCCTCCCCACTTTTTCTTTCCACTAGTTTGGGATAAGAGCCACGTGACAGATACAAATCTCTCTCTCTCCCTCCCTCCCCCCCCCCCCCCCCCCCCCCCCCCCCCTTTCCCCTTTTTTTCCAGACTGTTTATCTGTGAGGTACCGTGTTTTGGTTCTACCTAAAATAAGTGTCGGGTTTATTACAGTCATGCAGTACGATTGTAAACAATCTGTTTTATATGTCTTGTTTCTTCTTCCCACTCTGTAGATTTATCTCTCTCCCTCTCTTTTTATTTATCTCAATCTTTCCATCTGTAATTATGTTTATCTCTATCTCTCCCTCTCTACGTAGTACTGTATCTCTCTTTTCCTTCCTCCAGGGGTCGTGTTTCGAACAGATATCCCCCTTCCTGTGACACAGGAGATCCCCACAGACGGCACAGAGATTAAAATGTTTATTATCTTTTATTTAACTCTCAAACGTAAGCAATTTTATATCTCTAATATAACGACAGAAACCTCCAGGTGGTATTCTTTGTGTGTGTGTGTGTGTGGTGTGTGTGTGTTTTTTTATTTTTTTTATTTTGATGTTACTTGATTTAAGCCTGTATAGAATATCTAGAAGTAGCAGCTGTTGTAAGCATAAAACTCACATTACTTACGGAAGATGGCATTTGCAGACACCCTCCCCCTCCCCTCTAGCAGACGGTAACAGAAGCCG